>BMAV01008810.1:0-65922 GCA_019973955.1 Trichonephila inaurata madagascariensis | reverse complement strand
TTGTATAAATACGGAATTTTCCAACTCTTCTATATAGAAATTGTTAACTAAGCTCATACAACCGTTTTATATGAAGTATTTGGATTATAGAAAATTGCTTGCGTGGTATTACAATACCCCAATACATGCATTTAATATAAAATATTTTTCTAATTTTAACTCACCGCTTGTATTTAAAATAACATTGCCGCCCATCCGGAGTTATGGTTAGTGACGCTGACTGCTGTGTCCTAGGGCCGAGGTTCAAATCCCGGAGAATTCATGGATGCTTGGAAATGTATACTGCCTTTGTGGCACTTAATAGCCGTCAAGTATTAGGTCCTCTCGTAAGTTTGGTAGAAGGGGGAAAGAGGTGAGAGGACCCTGCCCTCCTCTAGGGTGTTCTTCAAAAAATTTGGGTTTGAACGAGCTAAATCGTGCTGTGTCCTGTATGGTGCTCAATGCTACGGTTTAACAAAAGGCGTGCATCTAGCTCTTTGCTGCGATGAATTTTATGGGCCTCAATTTGACACCGTCAGGCTCAGATGGCAGATACAACAACACAAAATATCCTAATTTCAGACAGTATGAATTAATTTTTTTTCATTAAATATTTCTGAGAAACCGTTATATCTGTTGGTTTTTATATTTAAAATGAATTACTACACACATCACAAATGAAAATGCACTTCCAAAATAATACAAACTAGTTATCATTTGTCACAATCATTATCGAGTTCCTGTTGGTGAAAAAAATAATGAGTACTGAAACATTTATATCTGTCAGCATGCTTATTGTGAAAATCTATAATTAATTTCTGAGATCAAGGACGTACAAACAAGCATACAAACGTGTTCTTCATTTCCTAACTGATCACGTGCCTATCCGATTGTAGCACATGCTTAAAAACAGCAAGAAAGAAACCCGGTTAAATCTTCTTTAAAACTATTCTGGAATCTTATCCTACAAAGAATACTTAAAAAAAAAAGCTTTTGGATTCCTTTAAAAAGAACTTCAAGAATAATCAATACGAGCTGATATGAGCTTAGGTTTTCTTTTTCTGTACGTTTTCATAAATCAGCGTGATCCAATCTACAGGAACTATTTTAGAAAATAAATACATTTATCAGAAGAAATTTACTAACAGCTAGGAAAAGGTCATTAAAAAAATGTGTTATTATTGTGCTTATGACCACACAATAGAAATAAAAAGCTTCCGAAGAATTCTGGGCATAGTTATTTGGATGTATTAAGTTTTCATTTAAGACATTTTTTCGCATGTGGACATTAAAGTAGTAGCTAAGATAAGTGCTCTGGTTTTCGAAAAATTAAAATACTTCTTATCCTGAAGATCATTTCAAAAAGGAATAATAAAGCAATACATCAAAAGTGAACAATTGAGAATTTGTTCATTCATTGTTTGTACTATTCGCTTGCCCCGTTTATGTAATTTTTTGTCAATTTTTCCCATTTTAATTATAATTTCTTTTTCTCTTCTTAATTTCAAACTTTTTTTCTTAATATGTACTAAATAAAAATCTACACAAACCCCAAACAAATCCCCCTATCTCCAGTTCTTAAAAAAGTTTTTGCAATTAGTCGGATACCTTAAATATAGTTTTAGATCATACGGGTATTTATGGAGTATATTATGAATCCATATTAGTAGAAATCGACAATCTATGTATTTGTGAATCTGTATATTCAAAAGATCTCTCTCTATATATACTTGAGAATGCTCTATCCCTTTATTAAACTTTGTATAGTCAACTTGATGACACAGCGGCGAACTCTAATGAATTGAAAGAAGACGTTCCAAATCTTTGAATTAAAGGAACGTGCTGTAAATTGGATATAGTTAGATCAAATAGTTCTTTGAAAGTTTGGTAAGTTTAATGGTTTAGTTTAAAGTTTAGAGTAAGGAAATTATTAATTAAAGTGTCATTTCCTCCAGTTTCAAACGGATTCACTGCTACTAATTCTTTATATATAACTCTTGGAAACCCCGTAAAGATAAAACGAAAGTACAATTGCACCATTTATTTCTATTCGTCAAACAGATTTAATTAAATGTACAATATTTTATTTACAGACGCTTTCTTTTTCCGTATAAGCTTGTAAATTTTAAACATTTCTGAAATTTATTTGTTTAATTCATTTTTAAGTATATTAAACTCTTTCTTTTCCATTTAATTAAGTAAACATTAAAGTTTTATTCGAATAATTGACCTAATTACGTTAAATGTTTTCCGTAACTTTTCTGAAGAAACTAAGTATTCGATATATGTAAATAACAAACAAGTGTGAGTTTATCAGCATTCAATGATACTAATTACTCCTGGTATTAAAAGACAAATATTTATTTAAAAATAATAATTTGCATCAATGAATTAGGGGAGCATAATTAAAGATAATTATTTCTGTTAACTTACGCATGAATCTATTTACGGAAGAAATCTAAGAATACAATGATCTAGCGATAATTAAAACAATTAGAAAATGTATTTGATTTTTCAGATGTTAGATTTCAAGAGTATTTTTCATCTTTTGCAATAGAAATGTAGATTGCATTAAAGCAAAAATAGCTGCGTGGTATTGGACATTTAAAGACGTGCATTTACTATGATTATTAACAAGGAGAGTTGCTGTAACGTGTTTTTTAAGTACATTTAGGGACAATTTAAATACGTTACTTCTTGCTATTTTCTTGTATTTCGTCATTCGTATTAGATTATGATACGAGATTATTACTTATAAGATTATGGTTGGAGTAAAAGGGAGCTTTAGATGTTAAAAAATCAATAAAAGCAATAATAATAATATAATAGAAATATTTTCAGGTTCAAAAATGAATATTTAATATAATTTTAAAATGTACTCAAATTTGTGTGTGTATCCTCAAAAAAAAAGTTCAACTAAATTTGTGTACAGTTCCATCTTCCACTTAAACAATTCTCACAATTTTTAATGACTCCAAGGGAGCTGTATTATAACCTTAAAGGATAAATTAAATTATAGACATGATCAATGAATTTCTAAAAAGATTTTCTGTGTGAAGTAGTCTATTCATCTCCGGACATGCCTCATGGTAAAAATCAACGCATCAAGAAATAATTGAGGCATCATAACGAAACACGGCATTAGGGTGCATATCGGAGAGATATGTAAATGATTAGAAATGCAGTGTTATTGCGTATTACGCATAGCCGGTAGAGGGCATTTCGCGATGTCCTCCGTGGAGTATAAAACAGGTAACCAAAGCTTTTTTGAGTGTGCCGAATTGCTTACAAAGCAAGATCTGAGGTAGACATACCATTACGCTATTTTCGAAGACAATATGAGCAGTTGTCGCAGTTTGAGAGGGAGAGAATCATCGGCATGATGGAAGCTGGGTGTTCAGTTAGGCGAGTAGCTCGTCAACTAGGCCGCTCTGATTGTGTTGTAAAGAGGTGTTGGGACCAGTGGATCCAAAAGATGTGATTTACACGAAGTACAGGCTCAGGTTGCCCTCGACAGACCAGTCGTCGAGAAGACCACCATATCGTAAGAAATACGCGTGCAGCCAACTGCTTCATCGGCCGCCCTCCAGGACCAGGTAGCACCTTTACTAGGGGCCCCTATGTCTTTTTAAACCATACGAATGCGTTTCAGGATCTTGGCGCCTGTGGCCTGCCTTACGAAACCCACGGCGACGCTGGGTGCGGGTGGTGCTGCGCATGAAAGAAACTAGAACTGCAGCGGAATGGAACCAAGGTCGTCTTTACTTAACGAATCAGTTCTCAGCAGGCGATGACAATCCTGTTGGTGTGTGGAGACCCCATGGTGAACGCTTCAATCCTGCCTATGGCTTACAGCGACAAACCGCTTCCACAGCTGGTATGATGGTATGGGGTGCCATTGACTACAATACACGGTTACCCCTAGTATTGATCCGTGGCACCATGACAGTCCAGTGGTATGTCCATGAAATCCTGCAGCCACATACGTTGCCACTCATGCAATGAATCCCAGGAGCCATTTTTCAACAAGACAATGCTCGGCTTCATACGGCAAGGATGTCACAAGACTGTCTTCACATTGTTACTACCCTTCTTGACCTGCCCGATACCCAGATTTGTCTCCAATCGAGCATATCGGAGATCATTTGGGATGGCGGGTTCAGCATACCACGAATTTGAACGAACTAGAGGCAAGACTACAATAAATATGGAACGAAATGTCTCAAGACCTCATTCAGAAATTTTATGCCTCAATGCCCGATCGTATTGAATCGTGCATTCGCCCTAGAGGGTGCTCAACAGGGTATTAAATCCTCCATTCTTTTGCCTTTTTCTCTGAAATAAATGATCCTTTTTCTTTGATTTTTTAATCATTTACTTATATCAAAGTAGTCATTTCGCATGTGAAATTTCGTTTCATTTTGACGACTCCTTCTTGGTGCGCTAATTTTTTTGTCCATGAGTGTATATACACCTGTGTTCAAAATTAAGGAAATTTACATATTTTGTCAAACTTTATAAAAATAATTGGACGAGATGTAAAAATACTGCTTTGAAACACAGATGCTTGTGTGTCGAATGCGTATGTGTATACGTGTGAGGGGGGCGGATCTAGTCGAAAAGCAGAATCTATAATTAGACGTGCAAAAATTCGCATTTCATTCGCTAGCACACTTCGTTGAATTTCTTTGTCTTTTTTTTGTAGCAATCTGTTAAATCAGTACTTCTCAAACTTTCAATATTTGCGACCTAGCTTTCGTTCATAATTTCGTTCTTGCCTCTCCCCCAATAGAATAACAGTGTTTTGAATACAATAATAATGTACTTTGACGCTAAATCTACTACACGCTTTTCAATATAAAACGTATAAATTATCAAATAAATATTAAATTTTGTATGAGTTATTTTTAAGTAATAGATATTTTAGGATGTTACTTTTCCTTTCTAATTTTTAAACTGGAACAGTTTGCTATAAATATATTTCATTTTTTATTACATCAAAATGTATTTTGTTTTGTTTCCTTTTAGTAAATTAATATTTTTTTTTTAAAAAATCTATTCGATATGCTAGAACCCCCTACGTAGAGATATCACTCCCTCTTCGGAAAGCATATCCTGCAATCTGAGAAACACTGTGTTAAATAAAATAAATTAAAAGTTAAAAAAAAACTTTTTTAAAAACAAGCTTTTATCTAAATGCTCTAAAAAGAATAAAATAAACTTTTCTTTTAAAACTTTTTTGCTATCAACTTATAAAGTCGTTTCACAATTTATGATAAAAAAGCTTGTAGCGAGATTTAAGTATTCGTATTTACTTAGTTGTATAGACTATGCATATGACGCTCTGGAGCGGGCTACTTCAACTCACAGCCGTCCTTCAAAGCCTGAAAACAGAGTTGTTGAAACAATGGAATTAATTTCCACCTGGAGCTCATAAATTCCCTTATTTACAGAATAAAATCATGTTACGAGACCTTTAAATTCTATAAGAAGGGCCATACCCCCTATTAATTAATTTTTTTACTCTATTCTGCAACTGCTGTTTCATATTTTCTCCGATTAGTGTTACGCTCGCTCATGTGTAAATATAATAACGGTTGAATGTTATTATTATTTTTTTTTTATTTTTTGCGTTGTATCAATTCTATGTACATACAAAAATTCATTAAAATCTGTCTAGTAGTTCTAGAGGTAGTCAAACCAAATCGGAAAAAGCTCTTAATTTTGAGCATCGATGTGTATGTATAATATGTATGTATTAATGTATTAATGCAAATAATTTTTTATCTACCACTCACTTTCAAAGAAAAAATCTCAGAAAATCATTCCTTAATTTTGAAAAAAATAGTTTATATTCAATTTCTAATGATAACACTGGTCAACATAAGGCTTGTTTTTCTTTATTTCTGTTATTAGGTATTTCTATGGCCCTCATTATGAAAATATACTAGGAGATTGCTAACAGCTTTACTTTTTGAAATATACAGTTTTATTATTTTGACAAAAAATACAGAAAATTAATATATTATGATAACAAAATTTCTATTAAATACAATGAAATGATCTTTTATCAGATTTCCTTGAATGAACGACTTTAGGTAGATCTCGTTGCAAACTCCAGCAGTAGTCTGCCATCATATGTGAGTCCCACCGCCCCTGATTAACGCTCTTCCATTGTCCGAAGATCCTGATGGAATCTTTCACCCTGCTCTTCACTGTCCGCAGATTTTGTGTGGAAATCAGTCTAAATACAGAAGTGCAGGAGGTGGATTTTTTATGCTCAAGTTTCACCCTAGATTTTCAAGTTCGATAGCATGGACTCAAGCTCCACGTGGTCGTCAGATCTCTTTTGCCCTGGGAAATTACTCTTAACCAAAACAAATGAATTCACGCTTTGGATTCAACTTCAGTTATTTATTTGACAAATTACAGAATCTTTCACGAGGATTTGCCTAATCTGTGGCCCATCAAAATACCAGCTTTCAATTTTTCTATACTTAATCCTGGAAACTTGCGGGAAAGAAAATTGAAACATTCGTCACTTTTTTCAAGCGCCTTCACAAACTGTTTCATTATGCCGAGTTTAATATGAAGTGTGGTGGAAGTATGATGCGGTCTCGGCTAACTAAAGACGTGTTTATCACATTTTTGGTACCAACTTTTAGCTCTTCCCGTACTGGCCAGACTTTTTGTGACCAATGGTGTTGTTGCTTTGGCTGTCCCGGGAACACAGGAAACAGGGAATTTCATGTATCCCCTTGTTGACCCAAAAGTTAACCATTTTAGATCAACACAAATGAACCATTTTGTGATCTTAATATTAAAATCAATATGTCATTTATGCTCGTGCAAAATAATATTTCGTTAGGATATCGAAATTTGAAATGTGCTGGGGTGCCTCTCGTGATTTTAATTGAGGTCGTTGAACGAAGATAAGTTAGGATATGACCACTTATTTCAATTTCAGGGTTAATTCCGTTAATTTTCAAAATGCAGTAGCAGTCGTCATGGTGGTTTTGAGGTTCTCGTCAAATCATGGAGTGTTTCGAACATTACTGCATCTCTTTCCACTGGACCATAATCGTAGACATACCACACATTTCTGGGCTAACCATAAGAGCCCACGGCTTGTCCTGATTACTAATTTATTTTAGTATTTGGATGATACGCGAGAAAGTTTTTACAAAAGTCGATATAGGTTTTCGATATTTTGCAAATACATATTCACCACAAATATAGCAAAAACAATCGGGATTATGCACACAACATCTTCTTGACGAAGCCATATCTAAAAAAGCAACAAAATATATTTCAGTGTCAATAAGACACGAATAAACAAATAGTAAATGAGGGTAGTTAACTGTAACTCAAAAACAAAAGCTTTTAGGAAATATTGTTGCCATATTTAAAAAATACGCAATAATTTGAGATAGAAACAATAACAAAACAAAATAAATAAATAAATAAAATAACAGGAAACAAAATTTTTTTTGTTGACCAGTGTAATTTGTTTTAAAGCACCAGTATAAATTAAAACGAAATTAAAAAAAAAATATTTATTTTATTTTGGCTCTTACGCACTTAGGTACTTTAATAACATCAATCGCCAACTCTATTAATAACTTGCCAAAGGGGCAACCAAGGTTTCCTATGTGTCGTAGCCGCTGAATTGGCAACCATGTGTGTTGTTTCACATTGTCGCCAATAGGTTGCGGGAATACGTAAGTACCCATATTTTTTTTTATTCACTGTAGCAGTGAATATGTAAACGGTGAATCATTGCTAATCTATAGATTCTGGATTTAATATTTTTCCTTTAAACATTATTTAGCACATTTAATCATTTTCGAAAATTTTATAGTACTTTTTTCTAATGATAAAACGACATTTGTGTTACCCTGATCAAAAGCTGTGTGTTTGTTATAAGACTATTGACGAGCCTTTGAAATGACGCAATCTGTTTTCAAGAATCCTATCAAAAGACATTTCATAATTGGCATTGATTTCGCAAGCGAAATCATATTTGTTTAGAATGTAAAGAAGGAAAATTTCAAAAATAACGGATTAAATATAACGTAAACACACAGAGTAATTGGTTACCGTGCTTTTTAGAAAAAGTGACCTTGGCTTATTTTTTGTCATTAAAATTTTTTGAGAAATTTTTTTTTATATTGGTGATTTATATTTTTTATGTTATTTTAATAAAAGCATTTCGTTATACCCTAATTAGTCACTATAATTAAAAAAATGTCTAAATATTAAAAAAATTCTTATAGTTTAACAGTTTTTATTTACCTTTCTAATTAGTTTGCCAATTAAAAATATTTTTTAAACACAAAACTTCATTAAAAATATCAAAATTTGTTTTATCTTTTAACCACTCTTGAAAACTTTTAAGGGTTTTTTATTTACACTTTTTTTTCTTTTCTTTTTATATATTTTAAATCGAAACTTTTCTATAACACTGTAGTTTTACTGTATTTTTACAAATTTCATACTTGAAAATAATTTATTTTCAAACAACTTTGGCTTCCTTTATCACTTTTTGAAAAAAATATTTCTGATTTCCAACATTTTTTAAAACTTTGTTACGACCTATATATTCTATTTGAAACAGTTGTTTTTATTTAAAGAAATGCATGCAAGCTGTAGAACTTAAAAATCATGTAAAATCCCTAACAATCCCTAACTTTTTTCCTAAAAAGTACTTAAAGATAATTTTTGTAATACTAGTTTCAGAAAAATTAAAAACTTTTACTGAAAGTAAAAATTTGTATAAACGTGGGATTTTATAAGAAATAATAGGTTCTTGTATTTTAAAATTATACTTTTGTATTTGTTGTAGATAAATATGCGACTATACAAACGGTAGAGTTTTTTTGCTTTGTTTTTCATGTATTTTCCCCTTTTATCTACAAGTTATTACGTTTTGACCAGATTAATAATACTTTATTTATTTACGCTTTTATCAGGATGTAATCAGAAAATGAGTACTCACATTTTTAACGAAAGCAGTAATTATTGTTTTTTATTGAATAATTCAAACTCTTAAAAAAATTTTTGCTAACACTATACACACCGATAAACAGTTTGATGTTAGGTATTTAAATTTTTTTATTGGAAAATATGAGAATAGGAATATTTTTCATTAATAATAGGATAGATTCAAAATGGATAATAACTACTCCATGCAATATTTCTTAAATAATAACTACATTATTGCTTGTATTCAAGTTCTAAGTATAAGATAAAATTTTTTAAAACATTTAAAGAGAAATTACTTGAAAATGTTATTTAACCATGATGGGATACGTTAATATATATTGGATCGGAAGTTTCTAATAAATATTTGCTAACATTTCGAAAAATTCAATATATTCTAACATATCATTTTCAAACGTATTAGGACTCTATAGAAAAATTTGGTTTGGAAGCATACTATACATTGTTTTTCTCTTGTGTATGGAGTAATATTAACTTATTTATTTTTATCATAAAATTTAAGTCATTTATAATAATGGTTCATGATTCGTTGGACATCGCTATGTTCTTGAATATTTGAAGAATTTTTCCAATTTAAGACTACGTGTAGAAGAAATTATACGTGATTTCTTTTACAAATCCTAATGAAACAAACACATTAAAGTTAATACTAATAGTATCCTAATACTATTTTATATTATAATGCTATATCATATACAAAATAGAAAAAAAAATGTTTTTTGCAATGAATTCTTTCTTTTACACATGAATATAAGGTGAATATAGCATAGTCATTCGAGGCGTATTTCGACATTCCACAATTTTTTTTATAACATTCTAATCTTTATTGTATTGAAAAAAAAGAAAGAACAAATCATTTGATTCAAATTCAACAATACAGTTTCAAAATGCGAAAGATCAAATTGTGTAAAAACAGTTTTCCAGTCATCCTCAATTAAATTTAAAAACAAATTAAAAAAAATTAAGTCAATTCTTACTGATGTCAACAAAGAAACATTTTATTTTATAATTACTTTTTATTAAATAGTTACAATTAATATAAAAATGTTTATACATATGACAGAATCTCAATACTAAGTGAGAAAATAGATTTTAATTGCAATTTTTATTTTCCTTCCTATACATGGTGTTGGACTATTATTTTCGTTTGCTACTATTTATTAATTCATTAAATTTAATTATTCTAATAAAATACTATAGTTAAAAAGGAAATCACATTCTCAGAAATTAGACCATCCCGATATATATATATATATATATATATTAACGATTATAAATTTGAACTATATATAGTCCAAATTTGTAATCGATAATAAATATTACTCTTTCTTATATATATATATATATATATATATACATATACATAATATAGAGAGTGTGAACTAATAGTAGGAATTGGATAAAAGATATTAATGATATAATAAAGTTTATCTTTGTTAACAAATGATAAGTGCAGTAATTTTTCGCGCGCTCGTTCGAATATCACGGTAGTGTCAAATGTAGTCATTTGTTATATTAGGTTAGCGTCTCCATTATATATTTGGTATAAATATTTAAATTTATGACCTAAAGCAACGATGGTCAACGATCCCGTGGAAGGAAGTATCTTACATTTTTCATAGGGCTTTTGGTTAATGCAGATAATAAAAATTATAACAGATAGAAGTGAAGAGTTTCATATGTTTTATATTTCTTTCTTTAACGTAAGAAACATATATTTATAAAACGTAAACAATTATTATGCTCTGCGAAGAGGAAGAATAATGTACATGATAGTGTAATATTAGTATAGAGCTAAGCGATATTTTCTAACATTTGACCTAATTTGAATAAGGAACCTCGTGAAAGTAATCAGCAAATTCATGCATTATAAGAAGCAGTATATTATGTACGTACCTATTCAAAATAAATTTTTAAGATTATCGATTCATTTCGTTGTGGCAAATTAAAAATAATATTTTTTTTATTGTGACACATTTTTTTTGCACGTGGTAGATCATACAACTTTAATTATCTTAAATATATCTATATTTAAAATGAAATTATAAATAACAAATATAAAAAAAGATATTTATGTCAATTCTTACTTAGGTCAACAAGAATTTTTTTTATTTTAGCTATTTTTATTAAATAATTATAAATAATATAAATATGGTATATATACATGGGACACAATCACAATATTAAGTGGCAAAATACCCTTTAAGTTAACATTAAACTATTTTTAACCACATTAAATTTCTAATTAATTTTTTAAATAAAGTTAAATACACTCAAAGACAAAAAAATTAGCGCACCAAGAAGGAATCGTGAAAATGAAACAAAAATTTTACATACGTAATGACTACTTTGATTTAAGTAAATGATTAGAAATAAGAAAAGATCGTGTATTTCAGAGAAAAAAGCAAAAACCGGTAGATTTAATACCCTAATGAACCCCCTCTAGCGCGAATGCACGATGCGATACGATCGGGCATTGAAGCATACAAGTTCTATATGATGTCTTGAGACATTTCGTTCCATATGTGCTGTAACCTTGCCTCTAGTTCCTTCAAACTCGTGGGATGTCCAACTCGGAAGATGAGATCCGAGATATGCTCGATTGGAGATAAATCTGGGGATCGGGCAGGCTAAAGAAGGGTAGCAACAGTGCCGAGACAGTCTTGTGACACCCTTGCCGTGTGAGGCCGAGCATTGTCTTGTTGAAAAATGGCTCCTGGGAGCCGTTGCATGAGTGACAACACATGTGGTTGCAGGATATCATGTACATACCGCTGGTATGTCATGGTGCCACGAATCAGTACTAGGGGTAAACGTGTATTGTAGGCAATGACACCCTATACCATCACAGCAGCTGTGGGAGCAGTGTGTCGTTGTAAAGCAAAGGCAGAATTGAGGCGTTCACCACGGGGTCTCCACACACACGAACACTATTGTCATCACTGCTAATATTGAATCTGGATCCTGCTTAAAGACGACCTGATTCCATTCCCTTGCAGTCAGGTTTCCTCGTGCGCGGCACCACTCCAAACGGAGGCGTCGATGGGTGGGCGTTAAGCGCAGCACACATAATGGGTGCCGCGATCTCAAATGTCTTTCAGTCAGGAACTTTCGTATGTTTCGAGAAGACGCAAGTGCCCCTTGTGAAGGGGCTACCTGTACCTGGGTGGCGATATGAAGCAATTGGCAGCACGGCTAACACGATATAGCGGTTTCTCGACAACTGGTCTATCGAGGGCATCCTGATTCTGGTCTTCGTCTAAATGACATCTCTCGAATCCACTGGTCCCAATATCTTTTCACAACACAATCAGAGCGGCCTAATTGACGAGATACTCACCTAGCTGACCACCCAGCTTCCATTATGACGATAATTTTCCCCCTCTCAAACTGCGACAGGTGCTCATATAGTCTTCGAAAATGGCGTAATGGCACGTCTACCTCAGCTCTTTTTTTGTAAGCGATTTAGCACTCTCAAACAAGCTTTGGTTACCTGTTTTACATACTCCACAGAGGAGCGTCATTGAAACTCTACCGGCTGTAAATGTGCGCAATAACTGCATTTCTAATCATTTGTATATACGGCGTACGCTAATGCCAAGTTTCGTTACGATCCCCATATTATTTCTTAGTGCGCTAATTTTTTTGTACTTGAGTGTATATTAGGGAAGACTTTAAAACCCACAGTTTAAAAGGAATGCTGACGTCTAACTAGCATATGGCTAATCAAGTAAGTTAATTCTTCATCACAAATTTAACAAAACCTGTTTTATCCATTGGTGCTACCCTCTAAAGGAATAATATCGACTGAAATATATCTCTTAAACTATAATTAATTAAATAAATTTAATTATTAAATTAATACTTAAAAAACTGTATTAACATCAAGTGTCATTCATTATAAATGTAAAGATGTATTTGAACTTGAGTAAATGAATAAAAATTATTTTATAAACGATTGAAAATTTGAAGAAAATATATAAATACACTGGTGTGCAAAACTTAAGCAACAGGTGGGTTTATTGCCATAACTTCACGAAAATCATCTGAGAGACATGAAATTCTGCAATGAGGGAAGTATTATGTACGTAAAGGATGACGAAAGCATCGGCGCTGAAAAGGAATAAAACGCATACGGTATGGAATCAAACAAAACAAGCTTTATCGAACACGTAGTATCGTGACTCATGATTGTCTATCAACTTGGGAAGAACAACAAGCAGATGTTTCTTAATATGGTATATGCCCTCCCCTTACTACAATGGTTTGCTTTTGCACCGTCTCCGCATACTCAGAACCAGCTGGTGCAGCATTTCTTGAGGTAAGAGTGCCCATTCCTCAATCAACATCTGCTTGAGTTGTTGGTTGCTCTCGAATGATAATGAGCGTGTGGCAATACGTCTCCCCAAAGCATCTACACATGTTCGATGGGATTTAAATCTGGGAGCGCTGGCCAATCCATTCGAGTGATATCTTCACTTTCCAGCAGCTCTTCAGCAACAAAGAGTGCGATAATGGCCGTGCATTGTCATCCATAAAAATGAAGTCTGGGCCAATGGCACCTCGGAAAAAGATGCACATGGGAAGAAGTACCTCCTCACAATAGCGATCCCCGGTTACAGACCACTCTGTCGAAAATGTGAGCTCAGTTCCGCCGTTCGGCATAATACCAGCAGGCTAAGAACTCAGGACCACCGTAACGATGTCTTTCCTTGATGTTACTGGGATAAAACCGGGTCCCGATCTCTCTCTCCAAATCAAACGCGTTGAGAATTGCTTCTGGTACTGAACCGACTCTCATCCGTAAAGAGGACACGACTCCATTGATCCAGTTGTCCAGTTTTTGTGCTCTCTGGCCCACTGTAAACGGTGGCTTCGGTGGCCATCTTTTCAACTGGAGGCAGCGTTCAGGACGGCAGGCAGGCTGAGCCCCCTTTGTGAAGGCGTCTGGCCACAGTAAACCGCTGCACTTGTCGACCTGTTGCTGTACAGAGTTCTGAACAATGGCGTGCCGCGGCTTCTGTCGATCTTTTACGCCTGCAGGAGGATATATCGGTCATCCTGCGGTTGTCGTCCTCGGGCATACACCAACCTTTCTAACAGCTGTACAATGGTTTGAAAAGGTTTCCAAGCGCGCGAAACGACACTTTTGTTGATTCGAACTCTGCAGCTACACTGGTGACGAGTACGCCCCTCCTCCAGCTTTCCGATCATTCTTCCACGTGTGAAGTCGTCCAGGTGATTTCTTCTAGCCATATTTCACGAACTGACTCACTGGCGCACTTGCAGAAAATATGGTGAATTGCGTCTCCGTCCTTCATTTCATTCTACTGTTGAGCAGCGCGCGCCGACATCACGCGTTTTGCGTACGCTCACATCGCTTCTGACGTTTTGTTTCTGATATTTGCATACGCATTACGTTTCTACTGACTTACGTGTTCCCTCTACTGATCTCCAGACCTCCTTTTCTGCAATTTCATGGCTATCTGCTAAATTTTTACATTGTTGCTTAAGTTTTGCACACCAGTGTAAATATATATATAGGAAGAGTGTGAACTAATAATAGGAATTGAAAAAAATAGTTGATTTTTAAAGGCAGGACTTTAAATGCTATCAATTTTGATTCTTTTCAATGTAGAATACTTATAGATATGATCTGAGCACATTGTTTTCAACATTATTATTTTTAAATTTGTGATAAGTATGTTTATGATAAGGATACTATTTTTTTTTTTAAAAAAGTTGGAAATAGTTCCGTATAAAAATAGGACTAATTTCATTCGGCTACAAGTTAAATTTGATGATAAAAGCAATATCTAAGCTTTTCAGAAAATAATTAGCAAATAAGGTACCAAATTCTGATTTGTAGTATCAATAAAGAAATATTTTTAAAAAATTTGTTTATTTTAATACGAAAGAAAAATGCATTACTCTTTGTAAAGCAATTAATTATTAAAGCTACGCCTACATAGTACTCTCTCACTAAGAAAAAAAGAATATTCTATAGATCCGATTTTTAAAAATATTTTCTCAATAATAATTTACAAATCATACAGAGCAAAAAGATTGATTACATTTTTCCACAAATTTAATTTTCATCCAAACTTATATCCCACAAACTACTCTTTAAAATATTTTCATATTTCTTTTCATCAGTATATGGTAGATTAACTTGACATAAGATTAAAAAGTTTGATGTCAACTTTTAATATGAAGCATAAGTAATGGATTACTAATACTTCACGGGCATTAAGCATACTGAAAATTCTATTGTTTTCCAGTCAAGTAGCATAAAAGTTTTCCAAGTCTTAAATCTATCAAGTTTTTCGAAATTAAGAATCTTCGCTGAAAAAAAAAACACCTGAAAAAACTGCAGAGTCATGGGACATATGTTGTTGATAATACTTGCTTGTATCAGGGCTTCGAACCGTAATTTTTTCGTTCTAGTTCAAAATATACCGCTCCATTTCCAGTTTTCTTTTCTCCAAAAATACAGGTTTTCGTTCTAGTTCGTGGCTGACTATTTTGGCTTTAGCCTCATATGTTGTAAAAATATAGTTATCATAAACAAAAGACACTCAAACAAAAACATACTTGAGATAAAATTCTGGATCAATACTTTTGGAATCATGAACTGGGGCTTGTTTCATAGTGGTAAATATGAAATTGAAGATCATTTCATGCCGGAATCAGCAAAATTTTATTTTAGGTTGCTTTTTAATGATTTACAGTGTATATGTATATACATAGGACAAGGAAATACTGTACGTGGTAGCGGCGCAATTTTTTATTAATTATCACATTAAGAAATTATCGTATTGGCATCAAAACAATCGTGTCTATAAAATTTCAAGTTCAACTGAATGTAAGAAACGTGAAAAAAACCTTTAAAGTTTTTGTGATGCCAAAACGTTAACTATATTGTAGCTTGTGGCTATGTATTTGTTATTCTTTAAATAATTAATTTTGTCATTAATTTTGTTGAAATTATGGTAAAGTATTGCTTGTTAATATTAAAGATAAACTCCTGTATTAAAATTTTAGCTCAATTGGACACTTTAAAATATATTTATTAACTTGATTGAAAATTCCGCCAAGATAAAATAAAACCGATAAATAAATAAATATATATATAGAAGATTATTGAGAGAATAGTAGGAATTGAAAAAAACATCATGGAACAAACAGACTGGGATTGAATGAACTTCTTCTAGACTGGTCATTAAATTTTGCGGCAAAGAAAGTACTGGTTATGTGGCTCGAGGAAAAGCAAAGAAATATTGAAAGTAGCCAACAGTTTTTCGGTTTTTGGCTTTCGAGGTACAGTTCAGGTTTTGTGGAGATGGTAACAAATGAATGTACAGAAATTTAAATCGGTTTCCAAAATTAGGGACATATATTAACAAAATGGTAAGATGTGACTTTAAAACAGCAATTATCTTTAAAATAATGGATTCTGCTTTATTGTTTGTATAATACAAATTTTTCAACTCTTCCATATAAAAGGGGTAACTAAGCTCATACAACCGTTTTATATAAGTATTTGGATTATAGAAAATTGTTTACATGGTATTACAATACCCCAATACATGCACTAATATAAAATATTTTATCTAATTTTAACTGACCGCCTGTGTGTATTTAAAATAACATTGCCGCCCATCTAGAGTAATGGTAAGTGACGTTGACTGCTGTGTCCTAGGGCCGAGGTTCAAATCCCGGAGTATACATGGATATTTGCTAATTTATACTGCCTTTGTGGCACTTAATAGCCGTCAAGTATTAGGACATCTCGTAAGGTTGGATCGAAGGGGAAAAGAGGTGGGAGGACCCTGACCCCCTCTAGGGTGTTCTTCAAAAAAATTGGGGTTGAACGAGCTAAATCGTGCTGTGACCTGTATGGTGCTCAAAGCTACGGTTTAACAAAGGGCGTACATCTAGCTCTTTGCTGCGATGAATTTTATGGGCCTCGATTTGACACCGTCAGTCACAGGTGGTATTTTCAACAACACAAAATATCCTAATTTCAGACTGTATGAATTAATTTTTTTCATTAAATATTTCTGAGAAACTACTATATCTGTTGGTTTTTATATTTAAAATGAATTACTACACATCACAAATGAAAATGCACTTCCAAAATAATACAAAATAGTTATCATTTGTCACAATCATTATTGAGTTCCTGTTGGTAAAAAAAAATAAGTACTGAAACATTTATATCTGTCAGCATGGTTATTGTGAAAATCTATAATTAATTTTTGAAATCAAGGACGTACAAACAAGCATACAAACGTGTTCATTATTTCCTAACTGATCACGTGGCTATCCAATTGTAGCAGTGCTTAAGAGCAGCATAGAAAGAAACCCGGTTAAATCTTCTTTAAAACTATTCTGGAATCTTATCCAACGAAGAATACTTTTAGAAAAAAAACTTTAGTTCTTTAAAAGAACTTCAAGAATAATCAATGCGAAAATTTCGTCCATAGGGAAAGCCAGGTTTTCTTTTTCTGTACTTTTTCTCAGATCCAGCCGTGATCAATCTACAGAGATTCTTTGAGAGTGAAAATAAAACCCATTTCAACATGCGAAAAAATTCCTAACTTGGCTTGGAAGAAAGGTCATTAAAAAAATGTGTGCGTGTTCTTATGACCACACAATAGAAGTAAAAACTTCCGAAGAATTCTGGGCATAGTTGTGCTTGAATGTACTAAGTTTTCTTTTAAGACATTTTCTCATGCGGACATTAAGTAATTCTCTTTTTCATACCCATTCATTTGGGGATTTGTTTATTTCATCCATTTTCTATAAAAGGCAATGTTTAAATAATTATGCATGCTTATATATTTATATATGAGTATATAAGATTTAAATGTCAGTTAGTCAAAAAATATTTATACGTAAATTACTTATGCAAAGGCACAACACAGCCCATGAGGGCGAAGGCAGGTCCTCAGGTGCATGAGCAGATATTCCGGTTAGGTGGTCAGACTGACTCAAACCTCCTTGTATTAAGTTCCTAAGCAAGCCCGGTACTTATTTATCGACCCACTGAAGGGATGAACGATTGAGTCACCCTTTCCCAGCCCGTGATTCGAACCTCGGACCTGTGGCGTGGAAGCGTTAAACACTACCACTCAGCCACAGGGCTTCACTTATGTAGAATATATTTATGTAATATATATGTTTATATGCTACTTACGTACTATTACAACAACATAACTCGCCAAGTTTGCAACCTTGATTTCCCAAGTGTCGTGCGTACTGAATTGGCAACCATGAGCTTCCATTCTATAATGTCACCAGTAACGTTGCGATAATACGTAAGTACCGTTTATATAACTTATATAACGCCGTATACTATGAAAAGCACAAAATAAGAGTCGCGTTTACATTTTTAAAATTTAAAAAAACTAAAGGAGGGGGTTTCTACTTTTCCAATTAATGCTTTTATTTTCTCGTAATCTGTTAGTTGTCATCAGTAAGATAAAAATAAAATATTGGCAACCTTCATGCCAATTAAATTTATACCGGTTTTTAATTTTTTGGCATCTTTGTTTAAATGCTTTTTAATTTGAATAAAATTTGGAAAAAAGGGAATTTAGCTTTTTAAAATCGTAGCCGAATATTAAAAAGAAAAACAACTATAAACCTAATTAGAAAATTAAATAATAATATTAAAATAATAGAACATCATTAAGCTCCCGTGTTTTGATTGTTTTCATTATTGCTGTGTTCATTTTAAATTATTGAGCATTTGTTTAAATTTAGTAAAATATTACAATTCCGTTATTAAAATTAATTGATTAAGCCTAATTTATTATATAATACATGCCAGTGGAGCAAAGTGTCTAGTATGTGTCCCTTTTTCACAATAGGAGATTATGCTTGTTAACCTGGAATTAAATACGGTTGTGAATGAACATGTCTCTGTTCTAAATGCGGAACTCATTTTGTATTAATATGCTTCTCGTCAGTACTAAGAAACATAATTACTCAATAAAATTCAGAAAATAATATTTTGCCAAGTTTTTGGCTCTTTAAATAATCAATATAAAAATAAATAAATGAAATGGCTTTGCTTAACCTGACTCAAATAAATAAGGATTATTAAAATAACTACTTTTTTTGACGGTCTCTAACCACAATGGAATTTTAATAACGGGATCCGATTCAGTCAGACGCATTTTGAATCTCTTGTAAATTCACTAGTGTACTCATTGTAACTTCAATAGTGATTCTAACTACCGTATTCACCGTTAAATCACCGGGTGAGTGAGTGAGTGAATATTAACGTCGCACTTTTAAGCTAACGTCATTTTTAACGTCATTTTGAACCATGGTCAAGTGACGTGGGCGAATTGAGCTGGGCCCCCCTTCCCATACCACACCCCACCAACGGGGGGACGTTTGAGCTCGACAGATTTAACGTGCACGCTACCCACACGGTGGCTCTTAGTGGTACGTTGAACCCACGACATGCCTGCCATGATCCGATACCCGACCACGGGCTTTGCAGCCCCGTTAGCCCCCGGACCCGGATCGGAAGAAAACGGTATTTCACTTTTAGTTCTTTTACGCAAGTTCGCCTTTTTTCCCGGGGATCAGCGTAGAAAACTTTGACCGGGTTGAAAGCTTGGTTAGATTTAATCACTCTTGAACAGCCAGCTCAGGTCTATTTTCACTATAAGGATGCAAACTTTGTTGAGTTATCGTAGTTAAAAAGAAAGTGGTGAAATGAAGTTTTAACCGGCTGTTCGCTTGTACTTACCACTGTATTCCTCGTTTATTGAACCGTGCTTCGAAACCTGAAGATCAGTAACCGCAAATTAGTGAAAGCAAAAATCACTAGTTGAAACTTCATTTCATCTTTATTTTGTTTACTCCGCTTGCTCAACTGCGAGTCTGCAACCTTTTTTGGTTAGACCCGGGCTGCGTTTTAAAGTGCAAGACGGGTTAAAAATAACCCCCTTTGTGCTCGGTCAAAATTTACTACTGAACTTGCGACGGTGAAATGGAGTTACGGTGAAAAACTGGTTTTCTTTTTTTTGCCGCCATCCAGTTAAGGGGAAAAAGGGTTTAAATTTTTGGGTTTCTTAACTCCAGGTTTAAGCCCGGGTTTTTTAGGGCAATACGGCATTTAAACCCGGGTTAATTTTTATTTGTCTTGTCATTCTTTATCTACCCGCCCCCATTTTACTTAAGGACACACAATATTATTAAAGTGATGAAAACCAGCCAAAAGAAATCAAACACATTTTTTGACTAAAATGTTTTTACACCCATTTTTCAATTATCCGACAAAATCTCAGAGCTCTAAAGTAAAAATAATGTAAAGTGATTATAAATTTTATGTTGGTTTTTACTTAGATCCCAGCAGCAAACAAAAAAAAAAAAAAAAAAAAAAGAAAGAAAGAAACGAGCCTTACAGTAGTCGCATATGATGTGTAACATCTGGCATGCTATCGTGGTAAACACGCAATAGTAACTTAAATCCTGAAAAAAATGAATCGAGTACGATTGGAAATAATTTTCTATCGAATAAAATTATATCTTTAATGAAAATTTTATTTATTTAACACAAGGTGTAATGCAATTTTTTATCAAAAATATTTATTCTTTTTCAATTTGGGAAAGAGTGGATACAATAGACTTGTAAATGGACAAACAGGGATTTCGGTGGCCATATACATCACACACACACAAACCATTCAAACTCCGAATCAAACGGTTAAAAAAAATAAAGATTTCCTGCATTTTGTACTTTTACCATATACCAAGAAAGAAGATGTGTGTGTGTGTGGTTCTAGTCTTTTAAAAACAAACTACCACTCGCTTCCCATGATTTTGAGTTTGATTGAATTGAGTGAGATTGAATTGAGTTTTGAATCGAGTATGATTGGAAATAATTCTCTATCGAATAATTATATCTTTAATGAAAATTTTATTTAGAAGTAATGCAATTTCAGCATGTTCAACGTCTCCTCTAACCACTCATTCTTGTTCGGCATCAACAGAGCGCTGGTGAATTTCTGCAGGGCCTGTATTAGAAACAGACTTTATTGATGTAGACGGAGCATAACATATAATGGCAATGATGGCAATTATAAAGTTGTGTGACTAACAAATATATTTTGTATAGCAATAGTTAGGTCAGATGTTGATGTTTGTGAGAAAATTTTGCCCGCTGTGCAAGCCCAAAAAATCCCCCTGCTGCGTTGAGTTGAATAATGTGCAATTTTTTGGTTGTGTTTCTCCAGTTTTTAATTTTCCCCTTCTTCAATTTTTTTTGCTTATAATTTCGCATATATTCTGCTCTGGATTTACCCATCTCTGCAAATAACAAAATCATGAAAATTTAATTAACTTGGTAAATGTTTAAAAATTAGAAATATTAGAGAAAATCAAAATTACCCATTTAATTAATTAGTTAGTGTTTTTAGTCGTGAAAACTTTTTTTCATCAAAATTTAAAAAAAGATTATATTGACAGCGACGGGAATTAACCTAAAAAGTATAAAAAAAGAAAAGCCCCAAAAAATATTTATTCGAATAATTCCATATTACTTACTGGTGTTTTCTTAAGAATGTTGAACTTTGTTAGAAGCTTAACAGTTAATAAAATTATTAATATAGTTTACACATAAAAAAAATCAGATTTTATACACAACGAGCCCAGAGACTTTGACAATTGAGCGTACGGATCTAAGTTTATCCTGAATAAGATTTTGGGTATTCGCGAAGGGGAGTAAAAAAAACTAAATCGAGTTTTAGAAAAGAAAAAATAAATAAATAAACAAATAATAAATAAATAAAAAATAAAAAAATCTAAAGTAATTTGAAAGCGTATTTGAATTTCTAGATAACTTGTATTTCATTATTCAGTATAGTTTTTTTTTAAAAATTGTTTCAAACTTTTCTACATTGGAATCGATTTTCCTTCTTTTTAAATGCTTTATTTTAAAATCATTTTTATCCAATGTTATAATAGATTTAAAAAAGCTCTTTTCAGTTAAAAATAAATGCACAACAATGTTGGATTTGTGTGTGTTTTGTGTTTTGTGTGTGTTTTTTTTTGTATTTTTATAGAGACAAAAGATCGAAGGAGAATTTACTACTAAAAGAGGAAAACCATGAATTGGTTAAGTTTAAGTTTTTAATTAAGTTTCGACAAACAAATTCAAGAAAGAAAAAAAAAAAACCCACCTCATTTCGATAATTAAAAAAATCACACTTAAGCATAAAGCCCCAGGACACAAACACATTGTTCAACGAAAGCCAGAAATAAAAATGAGATTGAGAGTTCGAAGTCAAAATGTATCTTCGATTGGTTTTTTTTTATTTCGAAATAATTTTCCGAAATTTAAAACGGTTAAGACAAACTTTTAGAATGATTGCATGGTGTCCGTAGAATTAAGTCCTTCATATTCCAAACTTATAATTACAAAAGTAGCTTCTCATACAAGGAGAAAGAGATAATTTTTTTTTCACTTATTACGATTTAAATTAGTTGGTAGTTGGCGAAAAATTTCTTCACTTTTTTTCTACTAAAAAATCTTTAGTGGAAGGAAATGTCGCGACAGTTTCTTTTGTACTGGTCTTCAGAGAGTGATTTGGTGAAATTAAATTCGTTTGCGCACAGTAGTTAGAAGGAAAAGAGAATCTAGAACTTAGGAGTTTTTAAGAGGGTAATATTGTAGATTAATTTGATGATTATTACAATAACCACAGGCTTGCAAAAAATGTTAATGACTGTCATGGAATTTCAACTAGATCCTGTAGTTTAAAAACTAATTAGTTTATAGATAAGAATTTTTGAATAAGTACATGTAACTGTGGACGCAAAAATAAGATATTTACACCCTGTATAAGTATCTTTACTTATACAGGGTGTTGCGAAATTCGACTGACAAATTCACAGGGAGGATAGTATGCAGCATGGAGACGAAAAATCATCACAGAACATGGCATGAAAAACTACGTTTAGTCGGAGAAAATCGTGATAATAGTAGCCGTTGGGAGGACGATGATCCATTTGAGAAGAGTGGCCGAACAAATGCGCGGATAATCATATACTGCCAGAATGCCCCATGGCGCGGGGAAAACCCATTTTTTTACAGCAGGGGTTTCTTCGTTGTACCCCCACAAAACCCCTTTGGGTTTCCTTTGGGGATACCCGGGGGTTCCACAAGTCAAAAAAAAAAAAAATCAAAAAAAAATCAAAAAAAAAAACTAAAATTTTTTATGCAAAATGGATTTATGTTTTCTAAAATGTATGTATATTCATAAGAATTTAAGGTTCATCAATGTCATTAAGAAACTGAAAATTTTATTCATACATAATAACTTTATTTTGCAATACTTTTTACACCTTTATTATAAAATAATAAAAATAATCTTAAACCACTCACGCGTGTTATCTTTATATATACGAGTATATATTACTTACTAGATTGTGAGCATTTTATTGTTTACTATCCTGAGTTCCGCAAAACAATTTTATATTTATTAGTTCAATGTCATGCAAAACTAAATAGTTTTCTCATGGAAAATACACCTTTAAATACTTGTGAAAAAACACCTACAACATATTAGCAGATTCGATGTTAAAAATCTAAATTTAAGCAAGAACAGATCCTAAATTTTAGGTTGCAAATTTATGTAAACTACACAGTATTTCTCATACAGCTGTAAAAATTTTAACGAAACAATGAGTATAAGTCAAAAATATTTCTCAACTTGAGTGGCTACAAAAACAAAGTATAAAAGCCAATGAATCTCAGAACATAATACGATTGCAGCTAATCTCAATAAACCTAGATTTCAACAGTTTGTGTGAAGAAATGCGATCGCGCATATCCCAGTTACTAAACATAACGCATGGGTAAGTGACACTTGGATAACATATTAATATTATTAATTAGTAAATTATATATTAAAAGTAGATTAAAATTTTTAATATTAAGTGCAATACTCTTTTTAATTGGCTTTATATAAAGTACCTATAACATGTTATATAATCTACTTTAAATATTATTTTAAAATATATTCTTTTCTGTGAGTGTGGGGAATGGGAGTCCACGAAAATACCTTCTAGTTTTAGGGGTTCCACGAAAACACCTCCTAGTTCTCGGGGTTCCGTGAAAAAAAGTTGGGGTTGAAAAAGTTTGAAGACCACTATCTTACAGTATGGCCTCTCGGAATTGCTGAGGAGAGTACCGGTCACTGTTCACCAGAACGTGCGGCTCATCTACGCTGGTGCACCAGCACACTTTTTTATTGCGAAGCGTAACCACCTTTACGCTACAAATCGCGGGAGGTTGATTGGATGTTGTTTTGCCTCCACTCACTCCGGACTCAATTTCTTGGATTTTTTTCCGGAACCACGTGTAATTGCTTGTGTATGAGACGCCGGTGACTACAGTGCAGGATCTCACGTCACGGAACCTAGTCACTTCAGATGACATCGCGAGCACACCGGATTTGTTTAAACGTATCTGACAATCCTCCATCCCGTTGGGCTTTTGCTATGATCTAGCGGCCGTCCCTTTCCCGAAAAATTTCCCTTGAACAGTCACTTGTCGTTGTATTTCTGACGTAGAGATGTGATGCATTGTTCGTATTGTAAACATACTTTACATCAGTGATTCTCCAACTTTCAATATTTGCGACCCAATATTATACCAATATTTCTTTCGCGCCCCTTTTCCATACAATAACAATGCATTGAATTTCATAATAATATACTTGTATATAAACGCCTCACTCGGTCAAAGCTTTAATTGCCCGGACGTATATATATGTCTTTCCAAAGTATGATCTTTTATGTGCACTAATATCCATAAAATTATCCCAAAGGCAGTGGAATTCAATAAAAAGACCTTCACCGTTTTTGTGAAGGATTTACTTATTTCAAAGGATTTTCTTATTTATTCCTTTTCCGCACTCCCCCCTCCAATACATCAAATATGCACCTACGTGGAAAAGGATGGTATTGGGGAGTGAATCACGTAACTTTTAATAGGCAGTA
The DNA here is from genome assembly GCA_019973955.1 of Trichonephila inaurata madagascariensis. Taxonomy (NCBI): domain Eukaryota; kingdom Metazoa; phylum Arthropoda; class Arachnida; order Araneae; family Nephilidae; genus Trichonephila; species Trichonephila inaurata. The sequence goes on along the minus strand of BMAV01008810.1, from coordinate 40,911 downwards.
CAGGATTAGTTATAAACCGTACAAATTATCAAGGAAAGAGTTATTTTTTTGTATATAATTTTATATATGACGTGCCCATAGGGTCACTGGTAATTATTAAATTTGTTTTTAACTTAGTAGTGTTAATTTAATTATAAAATACATTGTGAAGTATATTAATACGTTTATAAGTGTATTACTTCAGTTTAAATGTTGATTTTGTTTTTGATTATATCAGAATGTACTTTGTTTACTTTCAGTAAATTAAAAAAAAATTAAATAACCTTTTTTTTTCGACTTTTTAATATGTTCCCGCCCCCCTTGTAAAGTTATTACACCCCTCCCTCCCAGGGGGCGTGCCCCACAGTTTGAGAAACGCTGCTTTACATGTAATAAGTGTATTCCTGGCCTCTTATTAACTCTTTTCATTCACTTGACATCACACCTTTCATAACTGTTTTTTTCAAATTACCTTTATTAATCGTGCTTTTTAGACCCGTTGATTCGTGGTCCACAAAGTTTTCCTTTTTACGTTCCCCCCCCCTTTTTCGATCGAATTCGGCAACACACTCTGTATATTCCTTTCTTCTTTTAACACTTTGTTCCTCAAATTTAAGACAAAAAACTGGAATGATGAATGGTGATGTCAGTTAGGAAACGATCATAATATGTAGTCTTAGGGTTTGAAACAGCGATACTCAATCTGCGGACCTCCGAGCACTTTTAAGTGGCCCGGTCACGGCCCATTGCTCTGAGAAATTTATTTAAGAACATTGTATTAAAAAATTTTTGGAAATTTTTGGGAAAAAATCATCTATATCAATTTTTTCTTTTTGCTGTCGGTGTAGTTCGGGTGAATTGATATCCTTTTTTTTATTTTGAACGGTTACCGGTTGTGACGGGGTTTTTTCAGAATCTTTTTAACTAATCCTCTTTTGGGGGAAACTTTGGGGGCCCTCAATTGAGTTATTTCACAGCCAACCCCTCTCAAGCAAAAACCTTTTATATGCAGACGGGTTTTAATGGGTTTTTAAAAAAGAAAGGAGGGGAAAGCAGGGAGTTGCTGAACGCCGTGAGTTTTTGGTAAAGATCTGAACTTAAAGCTTAGTTACAGGACGGGCTTTAAAACGTGTCAAAGAAAATTTAAAAAACTTGGGGTTATAGAATAACTTTACTTAAAGTTAAGGTGTTAGGGGGTTTTAGGTGCTTATTCACATAGGATTAAAGGTTACGATATAAAACTCCCGATTTTTTTCCCGAGTAAAACTGTTTTTTTGGGTTAATATATTTATAATAATAAAATGGGTTTTTTTTTATGGCTAGCTTGGGTCATCAATGATTTCCTCCTACAAATCTAGGGGGATAGATGAAGAGATGGGTTTCCCCGGGGGGGTTATCACACGGTTAGTATAAACCCCGGGCAACAGGGGGAGTAAAACGACAAAATTTTAAAGGCTGGGAAATAATTTTAAATATCTTTTATTTTTCTTTCAAGCGAAAAATATTCGAAGAAAATATATCGTTTTAAGACGATTGGGGAATATTTTGTAGTAAAAAAAAAAACATGGGGGTTTGAATTTTAATTTGGATGGGCAAACAACCCCTCCCTTTCAAAAGGAAAAAAGTAAACCCTCCATTCCATCCACTTCAAAAGATGATTTATCCCATTCCGCAGTTTATCTCCAGACCCCGTTTTATCCAAAATCGTATTGTCTGCTCGGGATTAAGAAAATTTTTTTTGGTATATGCTTCCCTTTCAACCTGATCATCCCAAAGGTACGGAAATAAATCCAGAAAATTTAATTTTGATGAAAAGGGAGGCACATTTATATGCAGAAGAAAATGGAATCAAAGCAGAGACCAACGAAAATTTGAAACGGATGGAATAAATATACGTCGATGGCGTAAACAAAATCATATAATTTTTGCTTGTAAGTGTTCAACAGTCTAAAAAAATTTTGTTTGCTTACATTTTTTTAAAAAAATGTTGCAGAGCAAATGCATTGGTTGGCTCGAATTATGACACCGTGTCGGAAAATGGCACACACACACAACACCAGCTGCAATTCATAAGTCAGCTGTGATAATGGGAGTGACGAATCATTTCGAAACATGATCCTGGGGGTCAGTGTTATAAAAGTTTCATGTATGTATTTGAAAGTTTTTAATGCTGGTAAAATAATTTAATTATTGACTTTTATTTCTCATTAAAAATTTTTTTAAAAAAAATTTTTCCATATCGGATATTAATTACCTTTTTAGCTTTTTTTTGTTTCCCCTAACAAGATTTAGATTTGAGAGTGCGACTTTTTGAATCAAAAAGTCAACCTTTTTTTTTCCCCAATAATATTCTGAGAAGGGGGGTTTTTTGAATCGACATTCTTTGATTTGAATAAATACGGTAAATACAATCGTTTTATTTTATGTCGCAGTTGCAGTACAAAAGTTAAAATAGTATATTTATCCGTACAAAAATAACTTAAGTTACATCGTTCATTAAGCAATTACTGACAACAAAAATTTAGAAAGCTTAGACTTCTGTTGCGTGCAATCAGAGCTTTAACAAAAATAAGAATCTTCTTTTTAAAACTTTACAAGAAGGAAATTGCAAGATATAAATTAGCACACACAAATATTATTCCCAATATAATTTTGTTAAAATAAACGTTTAAGAAAGAAAAGTGTTTATATTCTTTTGAATGATTTCATAATAAAGTTGAATTTAATATTCAAAACATTGCAAATTCAACCCAGGAAAGGGGGTTCTTTTGAAGTGGCCCGGTCATGGCCTATTGCTCTGAGAAACTCATTTATTTATGGAAATTTGAAGGTGAATTCTTTGTTAAAAATCAAATACATCAATTTTTCTGTCGATGTCGTATGGGGGAGAACTGATATTTTTTTTTCTGATTAGTGATAATAGATAACAGTGGAGTAGCACCTTTTTTGAGGGAATTAATTTTAGCTATCTTTCATATCTGAATCAAAAAATATTCAAGTAGATTGTTTCAAGACGATTGGGAAGTTAACTTTTTTTGAGTGAAAACAAGCATGGTTCTGTAATTGTTTGATTTGTTATTAAAATGTTGTATTTAAAAATACCAACAAACAGAAATCAATTAATGACACTTTTCCTCGGAGATCTCTTTTAAGAAGTGATAAATAGGCTTTCTTCAATAATATTTACAACAGCAAAAAAGTATTTTGTCAGTGGTAACAAAGGCACTCTACGAAATTTGTTATAATAATGGTAATCATATGAACTCGTTTACTGATGCGGAAATTGTGAAGGAGTGTTTTTAAAAGTTTTAATTTAGTGTTAGTGACAAAAATAAAAATATAAAAAATAATAATTAAAAAAAGCAAGACAGAAATAATAATATTTTGATCAATTTTCACATTTTAAATTACTAATGTTGTCGGTCTTAAAGCATTTTTCTTCCCCCCTCCTCCACCATTTATCCTCATGTTGCGGCCCGCGTGAAATAGCTGACCTACGTATGCGGCCCAGCAGAAAAAAAGATCGATTACCCCTAGTTTAAAATCATGAAAAATATAATTCGAAATACTAATTAAATTAGTATTAACTTAAAATGGAGTTGAAAAAAGTTTAAGAAAATTACTGTACAAAATATTTTATGAAAAAAAAAATTAATATTTTATTTTGTCATAGGAAAATAATTATTTTATTATTTCTTTTCTCACCAACCACACACACTCTCTTTGTTCTTTGTAACTGCAGAAGAATTTAAATATTTCAGTATTTTAACATATGTCCTCATTATTCGGAAATTTTACGCCCCTTCAATTGTTTTTGTGTTAGAAATTTCCCTATTGCCATCAATTGGTTTTTCTTTATGCCAGAAGGTTTTTTTTCTTTTGACAGTGCTTTTAAAAAAAATTGTAATAAAAAAACCATTTAATGTTTTTAAATTTTGATTTTCTGAAAGGGAAATAAGTTTGATTTAATATGGTTGGAAGACAGCTAGCTTTTAGTGAAGTGAACAGTGAATTTAAAATTTCAGGAACATTTTCAGAATGTAAGAGAAACAGTTGATCATGAAAAATAAGTGCAAATGATGATGACGTTGTAAAAAGTATGTAGTACGATTTCCAACAATCTCTAGCCATAGCTTTAGATTTATTCTGCCTACAAAGGGTGCCAACATCAGTCTGAATACTATTTCAAATTTTTTTAAGGTAAATAAGGTTATATAATAAGGTAAATATTTCTGTTTATTAACATCAATATAAATAATTAAACTGATATTGCTTTGATACGAATGTTATAAAAAATTAATTAATTTTAAAGATTTTTGTAAAAATTTTAATAAAAAAATATTTCTGTTTATTAACATCAGTATCAGTTAGTTAACTGATGTTGCTTTGATATGAATGTTATAAAAGTGAAATTGAATTTATATTTAAATCCGAAGCTACTTTCAGTTATATTCTGTTTTTTGTTTATGTTTCACAAAGCAAATCTTCTTCATTGCTACCCTTAAACACAACTTTATAGTGATATATTTACTTACTAAGAGAAAACAGAAGAAATAAAACCTTTTTACATAAAATTGAAATTATTACTACACAAGATTATTGAAACATCTTTAATAAAACAGTAGATTCTAGTTTCTATCTCAAGCTTTAACTGTGATTGTTTTTCTTTATTTTGAAAAATTAATCTATTTTTAAAGTATAAAGATTTGTTCATATCAAGAAATTTATTGCTAATTTTCTACTGAAGATTCAAAGTAATTAGTTAGTAAAATTTTATCCTGGTAACTCGTTTTATTTAGCTTCTATTTCTTTTCCAACTTATTCATTTAAATCAATGTTTCAAAACTATTAATTGGGATTGAATTATCACTGATCACTTTAGCGTGAATAAATTCTAAACAATACTTCAAATACCATCCTTCTCTTACTTTTCACTTATCAATGATCAAATTCAAATAAAAAAAGTACTTTTCTCTTCACCCCCAATACAACATACTACATTTTAACAAAGAATTGAGTTTTTACTGACAGAGCAAATATCATTCTTTACACCAATTAAATGGAATAAATTTCCCATTTTTCACTTTTGTAGGTTCCACATTTTACTTAGAATTCCATTAAAACTTCCGGGTTTCCATAATTTACGATTGTAGTGCTCCTGATTTCCGAGATTTGACGGACTATTAATCTCGACAGATTGTAATTGAAGTCTTCCTTCTGGAAAAGGGAATAGCTTACTCTTCATATTCTTCGTCCAGAATTTCAATTTCGTTTGCTTTGAAAAAATAGTTTTTTGTGTATAAAATAAATCCATCAATTAAATTCTCTTTTATGATATCAGCTTAAATTTTTATATTTCAGGAGTAGTTCAATCTTTTTTTTTTAGTTATCTAGTTTTCAATCCAATGAAGTTCGGTTGGTGGAAAACAGTATGTTTATATTCTAGTACAAGAGTATTTTCTGTACAAATAATTTGTTAATGTCAATGCATTCATCCATACTTGATAAGAGAACATATCTGGAAATATTTGATATGTTTTATATTGAAATAATTCTTTAATTTTTGTTTTCTTTACAGAGAAAAATTACCAAATGCAAAGCAACAATCCTATTAATTATAATCGGTGTAACTGATATCAATTAATCGTTATTTGAAGTTAAGATAATAAATATTAAAATTTAAAAAAAAATAGTTCCAAAAATTTTAACAGAACATCCAGTAGCAGTTGTTTGATGCGTATGTAAGGTACACTTTTTAAACCATTCACTAATATTCCATGATTCTAAATTTACTTAAAGGTACAACTAATTTAGATTCTAAGATTGACAAGAGTGTCACGGGTTCGATTCCTGTTGACACTAAAGGCCCACAGTATAGAGAAGCCAGACGCTCGCTAAATCTGCAAGGGTCAATGTTCTCCAATTAATGTGGTGAGGTACTTAAAAGAGATGTGTGCCAGGTCAGGTGCCGTCCTCGTCACTTGACCAAAGTTGAGAACTACGAGGTCCGTCTCCAATAGCTCCTCGTGTTGCCTTTTTGTGCGCTGTTAATATAATTTTCATTCTTACACTAAGTCTCTGAGGGGCTGATTCACTTTAAATTTGTTTTAATCACGTTTAAGTCATCGTGTGGTGTAGTGGGGAAATGTGGAGAGTGAATTTCTATCCCAAGTGTCATCCTCGTCATTTGTGATAGTGGTTTAAAATTACGAGAAAAATTCACGTATGGCTTTTGAGTGCGAGGCTAATAAGCAGCAAATCAATCGACTGATTATTGCACATATGCCACTGATACAAATGGTCAGATAGTCTTCTTTTTCTCAAACATTGAGTGAGTGAATATTAACGTCGCACTCTTCAGCTACACGAGGGCTTTTGGCGACGGACCACGTAATTTTGAACCATGGTCAAGTGACGTGGACGACACCTGAGCTGGCACCACCTCTCCTAACTACCACACCACACCAACGGGAGGACGTTGCATCGCTGCCCTACACGGCGTGTTTTTAGTGGTACTGGGCTTGAACTCATTACAAGCCTGCCATGATCCGATACCTTGACAACTGGGCTACCGCAGCCCTGTTCGCGAACATTGAAAGCCACCAATTGAGTGAATCAGAAGCCCATATTTTTCAGATTCAAAAATTCAATTCGACAATTAACTGCAACTGTCATTAAAACTGATGATATCTGATTAATTGTTCTCCAACTTGGCGGTATTTATTTTGGAGTTTAGAGTTTATTTAATTAGTTCATTTTCTTTCTATTTTCGCCAAGTCACAGGTCATGGTCTAGCATTGTTTAACTGAAGCCATTGAATTACAGTCTGACACATAGGTATTTTAATCACTGAAGATGTGTAGTGTGGAAGAGTTGGGAGGATAAACTGTTATAATGTTATATCATTCTTGGCGCTTGCTCACAGCTTAAATTTACTAGATCCTTCGCCAGTAGCCCTCAGTTTGCTGTAAGGCTGATTTAGTTACACAAATGTCTATGATAGGTCTTAATCATTGCACGAATCACATATAACAATATACATCTTTCTTTTGTATGATTCAAAATAGTATAATTTTCTAAATCTTAAAAAATGAAACTGTTAGGGTATCCGACTATGTTCGGAACTGTAATTTTAAAAAAGCGCATACATGGATAATTTTCATGATATTTAGTGTCACACTTAGATTAGAATACATGAGTAAAATTGATTTAAGGACATTATGGAAAAAAAAGATTTAAATACATTATTTTGGCAAAAAATTAACTTAGAATAATCTTTTTTCAAAAACGTTCTCCTTTTATAAAAAACTTCTATAATAATAATATTTTGCTGAGATAATGTAAAAAGATTTCTCCAAAGAGTCTCAACTAAGATTTTTGAAAAATTCACATTATTTTCAGAGTAACCACAAATTGAAATATATATATATATATAATTTTATCGGCGTTTTTTTTCTTAAAGTTTCTCCCCTCTGTAGTCGTAAAACATGGATAAACCAAAGTTATATATTTCAAAAATTTTAGTTGAGCCTCTGTAGAGGGTCTGGTCATGACAAAAAATATAGAAGCATTTTCACAAAAAGGAGAATATTTGAAAATGGCTCTTATGACAATTTTGTCAAAATATTTTGTACTTAAATAATTTTTTATTATAATAGTATTCTGAAAACAATTTTATATATATTTTCTAATCTAAGAGACACTGAATATCCTAAATATTATCCATTTAAATGCTTTTGCAAAATCACGGTTCCGAACGTAGTCGGATACTTTAAGAAAAAAGATAAATCCCTATAGTCCTATAGGCTTATTCATTCAATATGCATATTTGTGTGTAAAAATCTAAGCATTAGTAGTTAATTAGCATATTTCTGTAAATATTCAAATCAATTAATTAAAATCTTTCTTATTACTTCAACATATCATGTAAAATAGTTTATTATTGTTTATATTAGTGCTAATAATCTTATTTAATTACAAACTTTCTCAGGGGATTTTATTCTTTAGATAATAGAAAATTTTACCGACATGTCTTCATAATAAAAAAGATAAATTTTTAATGTATTTAGATAATTTTCCTAGACCAAATATATATATTTTATTTTTGCGGTGAAAATATTTGATGATACAAAATAATCTTCCGATTTTCTCAAAGTAGGACTAACAATCCCAATTTAACAAAACAATAACAAAATAATCTTCAATTTAGAACTGTACACAATAAAGAAGTATTCGTAAGACTAAAAGAAAAAGTAACCAAACAAGAGAAAGATAGAAAATAACAAGAAAAAAGAATTTAACCAGTCAAACGTGGAATTTTATCATCTAACTAATATGGAATTGTTTGAGATTGAACAATCACAGAATGAATTTTTCCTATCCCAATGTTTCGAAATATGTGGATAAGAACCGTTCATATTGAGTGAAAGATCAATAGTTGGTTTCTATGGTAACCTCCAAAGCTATAGAGGACCTCTAACAATTCTAATATATTACGAAAAAAAATGAAAACAAGTAGTTTACTTGCCTCTTTAAGAGAAATATTCCCAAAAGAAACTACTGATTTCAAAATACTTTTGGAAGAGTTGCCCCATCTGGAATAATCATATAACTTTTGTAATATTTGTGTAATCCAAGAGCAAAGAGTTATCCAAAAATGAGAATGTGCTTTTTTTTTTACAATTCTATTCCTTTGAAAATACTACAGGTTAACTATATAAAAGTTATTTACAAATAAGTACATCTATGGTAGACCTTCAAACAGACCATACATTTATTTTCCCTCTTTAATGGCCAGATGCAGATGTTCTTTAGATTTTCTGTTTAAAAAATTGAAGTAATATTGGTAACCAATCATACATGTTTTCGTTTTTCATTAATTTATATTCTTTATACTCATTTTTCATTTTATTTTGAAAAAAAATTATTTTTTCTTAAATTTTAAGGCAATATTTCCTTTAGGTATATTCTTGAGTGCATAAAAGCGATTATAAACATTTATAGTTTAATTTTATTATAGCTAAATAAAGGACATACATGGTGGTCCCGAATTCACGGTACAAACTTAAAGGGTAAGTAATCATTTATTGTAAAGCAGTGCTTCTCAAACTCTCTATATTTGCGACCCAATATTCAATCATAATTTTCATCGACTCCCTCCATACAAATAACAATGCATTCACACACAAATCAATAAAACTATATTTTAACGCTAAAGTTACAATATGACTTTAACCTCTTAAATGCCATGGACATAAATATATGTCTCCGAAATACGATTTTTTTCTGTGCACTGGCATTCATAAAATTATCCCGAAGGCTTTGGAATGCAATAAAAGGACATTGACAGTGTTTGCGATGGATTTACTTGTATCAGAAAACTTCCTTATTAATTCCTTTTTTCCACTCCCTCTCCCAATACATTACATACGCACGCCTACGTGGAAAACGGAGGCATTGGGAAAGGAATCCCGGAACTTTTAATCGGCAGTGAAGGGATTATTTATAAACCGTACAAAAAAATTATCAAAATAAGTGTACATTTTTGAATATAATTTTATGTGTGACAAGCCCATGGGGTCACTGGTAATTTTTAAATTTATTCTTAACTTAGTATAATGTTAGTTTAATTTTAAAATACATTGTGAAGTATATACTGATACATTTATAAGAGTATTACTTGAGTTTAAATATTGATTTTGTTTTTGATGACATCAGAATGTTTTTTGTTTACTTTCAGTAAATCAAGATATTTTTCAAATAATCTTTTGTTTTCAGCTTTTTAATATGCTCGTGCCCCTCTCGTAGAGTTATCGCGCCCTCCTAGGAGGGGGGAGCGCCCCACAGTTTCAGAAACTGTGTTGTATAGGATATGTATGGGCGTAAGTGACGCGGTGAGAGTCGTATTTATTGGTTGGTTGTGTTTCTCCTGTAGGGGTCAATAGATGTCTACTCGCCGTTCAACATGGTGCATTTCAGTAGGGGAAAGTGCCATTCACAATTGTTTTGACATCTGCAATGAGAGACTTTACGTATGCCGAAAGTGAAGACATGCATTATATGTACGACCGTACAAATCACGTGCAGTGTCATGATCGACGAATGCCAGTTCACAGAATTTTTTAGCTGTTAGATCGCCAACTTCCCAACATCGCCAACCAGCATCATGCCTGTTGACATGGAACAAAAGAGACTTGTGTCACGTTAATAGACATGATGCTGGTTGGCGAAAAGTAGTACGCACTTTAAGCCTGGAAGAAATCATCTTGAACGTTGTGGCTGAAAGAACCGAGTCAAGCACAAGAACTGTTGCTCATCACGTAATCACGTAAGTGTGAATCATCAGACCGTTTGTAGTGTTAAGATATCCGACTACGTTCGGAACCGTGATTTTAAAAGAGCGCATAAATAAAAAAAAAGAATACACGTATAAAATTGTTTTATAAAGACATTTTGACAAAAACAATTATTTAAATACAATATTTCGGCAAAAAATTAACTTAGAATAACCTTTTTTCAAAATGTGCTCCTTTTGTGAAAAATGCTTCCATGATAATAATATTTCGCCTGTATATAGCTCAGACCTCTGTACAGAGGCTCAACTATGATTTTTGAAAAATTCACATTATTTGCAGAGTTATAACCCATGGAAATAATTATCGGCATTTTTTTCTTAAAATGTCTCCCCTCTGTTGTCGTAAAACTTGAATAAACCCACTTCTAAGTTATATATTTCAAAAATTCTAGTTGAGCCTCTGCACAGAGGTCTGAACTATATACAGGCGAAATATTATTATAATAGAAGCATTTTTCACAATAGGAGATTATTTTAAAAATAAGTCATTCTATGTTCATTTTTTGTCAAAATAGTGTACTTAATTAACTTTTTATTGTAATACTATTCTTAAAACAATTTTATATACATTTTCTAATCTAAGTGACACTAAATATTATAAATATTATCCATTTATACGCTTTTGCAAAATCACGGTTCAGAATATAGTCGGATAACTTAAACGAAAATCGCTTAGACCTCTTCCATTTTCAGCGAGTACAAGCTTTGAATCCTTTTCTTCGACTGCCAGTAGGTGAACAGCAATGTGCGCTGCTGTTGGACTTCATAGCTCATGTACTGAACAGTTATGAACAGTTATTGAACACATTGCACTTGACAACTTTCAATAAATACTCTGTACTTACTTTCGTCTCTTATTTTTTCGTAGTTGGGCCTCACCGCGTTACTCGCGCCCACATTCCTATAGAATAAATTTTTCTACAATATCCTGTATCTTACCCTTAAAGTTTGTATCATAAATTTGGGACCACCTAATATGTTAGTCATTATATTAGCTTAGGAAAAAGGTAAAACAAAATATGAAAATTTAACCGCAGTATACTTTTACACATTTTATACTGCTGGACAGAATTAAAATTTATAAATTTATGTACCTTAGTTCACCTAACTAATAAAGTATAAAAGAAATATATTAATTACAATATTTCTGGTTTAATTATATGACAATAAATCTTAAATATTGTATAATTTTAAATCCTATAATTATTTAGTATAAATTAGAAATATTTCTGATGACCTTTAATATACTTTTAAGTAACTGATAATTTTACTATTTTTCTTCGACAGAAAAAGAGGGTCTGATTTACAAGAATTCGAATTAGTTATGTTGGTTTGAGGTGAAAGTTTGTAGAGTAAGGTTTTCTACAAACATCCTTGTCACTTGACCAAAAGATAAAAAATACGAGGTTCTTTTACCATTAGCTTTAGTATGACATTGAAATATGACATTTATAAACAAATAACAAACCTTTCAACAGAAAACAAGCTGAATGAGGCTTTGAACGTATGAAAATCCGATCGTCAATCTTTCTTTTCGAGAAATCTTTTTCCTTACAAAAACGTCTTTTATTCTGTAATAGTAAGTATCAATTATTGCTCTGGAAAAGAAATTTGTTTCTCTTTTTTAAGGTTCTTTCTGTATTCTGGCCATCAATAACTGAACAATGCGACATAATTTGTATCCCTCCTAGACTATTTTAGATCGCGACATATTTTCCTCAAAGGCGTCGTCACAACTTGATTTACGGAGCCGATAAAACCAAGGGTCACATGACGAGTGGGTTCTGATTTTAACAGGAAGGCCTCATAGAAAAGGGGGTTTCTTTTATTTTCATTTCCACTTTTTTGCATGTAAAGACATTTCTTCAGAACTTCGCTTGGATTTTGTATTTATAAAAGATGAATGAATCAATAAAAAATAATCGAGAAAGTGTTATGGCCTCTGATTTTTTATCTGTAGCACAAATGTCGTTGCTGCCATTTTTAAGTAGGGAATTCGTTTTTAATTTTTGGAGGGAATTCAACGAATAAGGAATTCATTTGTAAGCAATGCATGCATTTACTCAGAAGCAAAGTAAAAGCGTATTTATAGTGACTTTTTGACTTTTGAAGAATTTTTGAAGCCCTAGGACAATATGAAAAAGTAGGTCTTTGTGCGACACAATACTCGAGCAAATGGTAAGTCGGGCCGAATAAATGTACGTGACTCCCAATTACACAGAGTCAGACCCAAGCCAGCTCGATCAACAGCCGTCTTTCTACTTAGTGAGTAATGATGGTGTATGTTGCTAGGTTGAGGAATAGACACGGACGACTGAAATGTCATAATAATGCTGTCTTGTCACTGATGCCAGTAGGCGTATAATATTCGAAATTCCCAGTATTTTTGGTAAATGTGTCAAGGAGTAGCATTTGACAATTCAAATTATACATGGTATTCCTGGCGAGTGGTGTAAACCTGATGGTGATGTTACATTGACCAAGCAGTTCTTTATGACAAAAAATCTGTTTTATTAAACATGTAGAGACGCACAAACATAAGCATGTTAAACACAACATAACACAGAAAATATCTAGCATAAAAGAGCCCACGCGCACTTGATAAACCTCTGGCAATAAATTTCGGTGACTGAAGCCGGAACTGCCGATCTAGTAACACTGGAGAAACAAAACGCTGCTCATGCATAGCGGCAGGTGTTAAACATCAGCTCTCTCCGTTGTTCAGTTGAGCGTTGTTTGTGTTCCATGTAAGACTTGCTTTACATAGTGCTTGTTCAGTGCGTTAGTTCTTAGCTGAGAACAGAAAAATTAACGAACAAAAGATGAGTTTAAAGTTTTGTTTTAAGCTTGGCAAGACATCGAAAGAAGCTTATGCGATGCCAGTACGTGTTCATGAAGATTAAGCACTTTCTATGAATTGTGTGTACGAGTGGTTCACCCATTTTCGAGAAGGCTGGGAAAGTGTTTCTGATTATACCCATAGCGGTAGACCGGAGACTTTCATCAGTGACGAAAACATTGAGAAAGTGAGGAAATTAATCACGAAAGATCATCGATCAACTGTGCACATAATAGCTGTACCCAGTACTTAGGGATGAGAAAAACTTTGGCAATACGTACGGTACAAACCATATACGCAGAACAAGGTTCACGGTTTTTCCACGACAATGCTCACCTTCACGCAGCGAATATAGTCAAACAGTTCCTGGATAAAAATGGGGTGGAGCAAACTGAACATTCACCATACTCGCTAGATCTCAATCCTCCAAATTTCTTCCTATTTCCATGACTCAAGCTCGCTTTGAAAAGAAAGAGATTTGACGATATTCCTGACATCCAACGAAACGTGACGAGGCTTTTGAACTCCATTCCAAAAGAAGACATCTTGCAAAGTTTTCAGAGCATGTATAGCAGATCGCTGTGGTGCATAGTTATGAGAGGTAATTATTTTGAAGGACAGTAAGGCAAATTTCGTTAATATTTCCTCTACGTTAATGTCACAGGACTATTCACCGAACTTTATTGCCATTGTATTTTGACGAAGATAAAGACAAAGAAACAAAGAGCAAAGAGACTTGATATCTACGTGGCGTAGACAAAAAAAAAAATCAAGATTTTATATTCGGGGGAAGAGAACAGGGAAAAACGCCTTATAAAAAACAGTTACGTGTTTAGGCGAAGAGAATAACTAGTTATTTATAGAAATGACGTCATTCTTTTGGGAATATTAAATCTCAATAAGTAAGGCGCATGATAACAATTAATAATCTTATATTTCTTGGATTTGCCAATAAATCTATCATAAATTCAAGAACTAAAGAATCAGTAATAAATATACCAATATAATGTTTTTAATGTCTTAGAAAAAGATAAATTGAGACGCACTGCGAAATAGGGTATTAGGATTTATTAATTAGATGTTATAAATATAGGATAGGCAAATGATGAGTAGATATCAATTTCAATTAATACATATATGCAGGGTGTAACTAAACTCTAAGGCAAAACTTTAAAGGGTGATAGTACACATCAAGATAAACAATAGTAAATAGGAAACTTAAGGTCCCAAACGTCTTCCGAAGGAGATAGGTGCCATTAGAGTTTAGGGTCCGAAATTTCAAATGATTATAAAAACTGAAAAATGGATCGATTCGTTAGCGGTTTTCTCTAAAATTTTTCTTTTTGTCAGTATTTTCTTGGAAAATAAATTTTAAAGATAAATCTAAAAATGTCGATAGAGGGCGCCTTAGACTTTGGACTAACGAACAACTATTTTTTACTGTTATTTTTTGTATCACATGCTTTCAAAAGCTTATACTTAAACTGAAATTTTGAGCTCAAAATTTGAATCGTTGGGAGTGTTTAAGTAGAGCAAACGCAACTGTGTTCATGAGGTTAAATTTGAACTCACTTCCTCCCTTGGACACAGTTCAGGTATCGTCCACGTCACTTGACCATGGTTCAAAATTACGTGAAGGTCATCAAAAGCCCTTGTGTAGCTGAACAGTGCGACGTTATTATTCACTCACTCACTTAGCATAATTTCTAAAGTAATTCTGCAGGTAAACTCTTCCGCAATAAAAATGTTTAACTTAACTTCAAAATCTCCTTCCTCCTTCCATTTAACTTTTCTAATATAATTTAATTCTCCGTATAAATTCATCCTGCCTTCTGATTGTGAAATTCTCCTTTCTCTACTAATTAACTAACTAACAAGATAGCTAATCGTACTGCGTGATTACAATAAAGATTATTTTAAAGCTGGCCACAAGATGGCACTTTGTCCGAATTGAAACGAGCCAACTTCATCAATATGCATAATTGTATCTTATAGCTTCCTTCTCTAATTTTAAGATACAAATTAGTAAATTAGCATAAGTTTGCCTTCGGCAAATTATTGAAATCCATCCTTTCATTAATAATTATATACGATATTCTTCGTATAACACAAGATTGTTTTTATTTTATTGCATTCAATACTATTTCTGTGTTACTTGCCAAACATATTTCGAAAAATAATTTCCCTCATTAAAATAATGATATTTTAAGTACAATAGCATAAATATAAAAGAAAGAATTTATACGTGGAATCTCTGCTGAAGCTTGTAATTTGGATAACTAAAACAGAATTTTAACTATGGGGACTAAATAAAATTTTAATTGGAATTATTGCTGTAATGCATAGTCAGGCATGATATTATGTTTTGTGATTACATTTTTTCTTGAATTTTGATTGTTATGTCTACAAAAATATTTAGCATAATTTTTAAAAGTTCGCAAAAATATTTAAAGAACACACACACACAAGTAATATAAAAACACTTTTTTTAAGTCAATTCTTAGGTCCACAAGGAAAATTTTTATTTTAATTATTTTTTTATTAAATAATTACAATTAATTCAGTATGTATTTAGATATGTGACGAATCACAATATTAAGTGACAAAAAGAAAAGATTTTTCTTGCAATTTTTCATTCTATGTATGGTGCTGGCTTATTATTTTTGTTTGTTACTAGTCATTCATTAATTAAACAAAAAACAATTCCAATAAAATTGTATAGTAAAAAGAATCACATTCTCAGAAATTATGACATCGTAGGTGGTATTCGAACGCACGACCTTTGGATTAGAAGTCCAACGCGCTATCCCTTGCGCTACAGGGTCACAACAAGCCATCTTCCTTCTTATATATGGTCCTGGACTATTACTTTTGTTTATTACTATTTATTCGTTAATTAAATGGAATTAATGAATTAATATTTAAAAAACATCAAGTGTTATCCAGTACAAGTTTCTAAAAAAATGCATTTGAACTTCAGTAGATGAATAAAAATTATTTTATTAAGGATTGAAAATTTGAACAAGATATATATATATATATATATATATATATATATATATATTGTTTTGTGTGTGTGTAGGAGAATGTGAACTAATAGTAGGAATTGAATAAACAAATGTATGTAGTTCTTTTAGAATGTTTTATTACTTCTTTAAAGGTAAAGGTTGTTGTAATTTTGTCTGGAATCTTTATTATAGAACATATTACTCGTTTTAAATGCCCAATTTAAATACTGAATTTAGAGAAATAAATTCAGGCACCATTTTATCGTATTTGAGAATTTTCGTTATTTGCCGTATCAATGTGTCATAAAATCACATGTGCAAAATGCGTGAAAAATATTCCATTTTGTTTTTCAATGGGAATTTATTTCATTTTATTATTCCAGACTCATTCTAAATGCTTGGCAAATGTTATAAAAATAAGTTAGTTCATCTTGAAAATTCAAATTAATCCATGGTCAATTCTAGTGGAAAAAACGACCCATCTTTGACAATTTACTCAGTTTCAATTGAATAGACTATGCAATATTGGTGAAAGCAGAATAATTGATATTTGTTTCGAAGTGTTTACTTTCCTTCTTATCTATATCTCATCATCGTTAAATGAAGTTATTCTTTTATAAACTGTGTTATGAATATTATATTTGTGTCATCTAAAGAGAAGATAATCTACGTTAACAAATTTATATATAAATATTTCTATGTAAAATTTTGATAACAAGAGCTTTAATTGAAAATTTTAATTCTACGGAGTTAAAAGAAAAGCAATGTGTGAAAATATTGAATAGCAAAATATATATTTAAATTCCTTCATAAATTCTGTTGTGGAAAATTATCTAGGGAATTTTGAAACAGCAGCTATTCAATCAAAATCTAATGTTCAGAATTTTTTTATTTACAGTACTTCACTCTGAATTAAGCAGTGAAACTCATTACCTTTACTCACACTGTAAATTTCTTTTAGTATGTAATGATGGAATGTTCTTTATTTTTAAATTATTGTATGTATTTTGAAATAGTTTGCACAACACATGCATTTCTAATGTGACATAACAAATTTCCAAACATAATATTTAGCATTGCAGATTTCTAAATATATGTCTTGTTTATATATTGCATAAAATGCAAATATGATCAAAGAATAGTTAAATATTGACTTTTTTAGATTCTTGTCAATCATGGAATTTGAGGGTTCCGCATCATTTCTCTCCCTATATATATCTTTTTCAAATTTTCAATCGTTAATAAAATCCTTTTTATTCACCCACTGGAGTTCAAAAACATTTTTTTCAACTTATAGTGGATGACACTTGATGTTATTGTAGTTTTTTCAAATACTAACTCATTAATTAAAATTTATTTCTTAATTTTAAATTTATTCTGCGTTATTTCTGACGAAGTTAGATTTAGCACCAATAGATGGAGCCAGTAACTTTTTTTTTTGTAACGATTTTTTTCTTGGTTTCAAATATATTTTTTTAACTTGCAGTGGGTGACACTTGTTGTTCATACAGTTCTTTCAAATATTATTGCATTAATTATATTTAATTAATTAAAATAAAAATTTTCTTGTTGGCCTAAGTAGGAATTGGCTTTAAAGAAACATGTTACTGGTTAAACTTCAAGTTAAGGAACTGAAGTTTTTCTCATATATTTTAAATTTTTTAAAAAAAATATCCACCTTTTTGTTAGAAAAAGGGAGGGAAAATCAGTATTCGTTTGGGAAAAAAAACCAATCGCGGGAAGGTTTCATGAGTTCAAACCCCGGCCCCAGAAACCCCCCTGAAAAAGGGGGCCCAAAGCAAAATTCTTTCAAGGTTAAAGTCCCCTTTTGGGTGCAGGGGGAAAAGTCAGCCCCCCCTGTCGTTCTCATCATTGATTGAGTTTCAAAATTACAAGATCCATTGCCTAGTGCGACATTGAAAGAACACTTCCCCGCCTATTGCTTTTACAAAAACAAAAATTTTTTAACCCTTCAGGCCCTAAAAAAGTTTTATGCTATTTAGCCCCAAGCCCAAACAGTACTGGGAAGTCATCCCGGGAAAAAAACAATGTTTTTTTCTAAAATACCGTTTCCCAAAATTTTTTCCCATTTTTGGGATTTTTTTATCTTAAATCCAACAGATATTCATTCGTCTATCTCCGACAAAAATGCCAAGTTAATCCCGGGATGGGGTGGGGCTTTTCCCTTTGTTATAACCTCAATTCGCAGTGATAATAAAGCTAGACTTTATCCCATCAGGAAGCGAAATGGTGTAAAAAAAATAAAAGAGTCACTGTTGGGAATAACCCCGCGGGGGGTGGGTTTTTGTCGCTCCTTCGCACCCGGGTTGGGGGGTTTGACCCCGGCGCAAGTCGATGGATTTCCATTTTGCAGAAAATTAACAGCGGCCATGTCGTATGATTATACGACATGTAAAAGATCCCTAGAGTCTCTTTTTGGCTCTAGTGCAGGTTCGTATCGTCAGAGCTCAGGTGCCTCCCCCTGGAGAGGAAACTGGGCGTCAGAATTACTTGCGGAAATTTGATTTTTTCCCCCCCTGGGAACAAATTTTTATACTGCCCTGCAAAGGTTAAAAATCCCAAATTTTGGCCAGCCCTTTAAAGGAAAAAAAAAATAAAAAAAATTGTCAATTCCTATTTCAAACCCCCCAAAAAAAAATTTTATTTTTTGCTACTTTTTTTAAATAGTTAAAAAATTAATCCAAATATATACAAAAAATAAACAAAATTACAAACAAATGGAAACCATTTGTATTAATTGTCTTTTAAAGTATCGTATTGCCATCCAAAACAATGGGCCTTAAAATTTTTCAGTTCAACGAATGTTTTAAAAAACGTGAAAAAAACCTTTTCAATTTTTTGACACAATTCGAAAAAAATGATCCCAATTTTCTTTATTTGAAATTTTTTAAAATTTAGCATAAATTGATTTGATTTTTTTTAAATTATAAAAAATTACTGTATTGTCACCCAAAAAATAATCATGTATAAAAATTTTCAGTAAAGGGAGCGCTTTAAAATGTTTTTTATTAACGATTGAAAATTCCACCAAGATAAAAAAAATTAAAATATAGGGGGGTGTGAGCTAAAGGAATTAAAAAATTTTTGGAAATACAAGTAGGTGATATCTCTAAAATATATTACAACCTTTATTTCACTTAAAAACCTCTCAAGCTCGCCTTATGTGGATAATGATTTTTCTTTAAGACTTTTCTCGAGCATTACTTGACTGATTTGCTGTACGCTCCTAAAAACCATCTCACTGTACAACTGTGGCGGCAAAATTTATTTTCATTTGATCTTTCTTAAGACTAAAGTAAACTCGTACACCTAGTGACTGATTATTACCAGTTTCCCTTTCTGTACTTTTAAACATCTCACTGCAAGTTTTCTAAAGGTCAATAAAATCACTTCCGCACGAAGTCTGTGATGGATGGGCTGTCCCATCCAACAGTGTACGAGAGTTAAAAGGAATATTAGCCATATTGAAAACAAATACAATTTATTAATAATCCTCAACAACCTAACAAATTTCAATAACCCAGATTAGGAAATGCACCTTTAGATAAATATGGGAGCAAACGCGAGGTAGACGAGATTATTGAATATTTAATTATAAATCAAGTAATTATAAATCGAATCTTGGAACGTCCAAGCAATACACCTTTGAAACATTTAAAATTACGTTCTAAGTTGATCCTCTGGAATCCGATGAAATTCCAATTTAAACAGGTAATGGGCTCAATTCATGTGACATCATAGTCACACGATAAAAATTATCTAGTGTTACCAGCTTATCATTTGACGCGCTCTGGTGTTGCCAAGTTTTGCTATTTGCAGAAACATTATATTAAAAAGTACATATGTATACTAAAGGCATTTTATTTAAAGGCATAAACATAAAATATGATTTTTTTTCAATTTAAAAAAATCTTTTTGAAGAAATTTTTTCCCTCTAACATTTGAACATCTTTATCCAAATATGAAATTTGAAATTTTATCTGAGTTTCCCAAATAGAACAATAAGTACATTTAGTTTAATGTTTGTTTTGATTTCAATGAAGAACACGTATTTGTCTTTATCATGTGACGTCATGAATTGAGCCCATTGACCAAATCGTCAATCTTAAATATTAAGCAAAAAATCTACGAATCACTCTAGACTAGCTTTCTGTTACTTTACGTTAATTACCAACTCTTATCATTTAGCTCCTAACCTCTCTCTTTTTTGACTCTGAAAGTTAATGCTTAAATATAAGCCTTGATTTGCATAATTCGCGTCTTCTTCTTCGGGAGGAAACTTTCAAAATTATAATATTTAAAGAAACAGTGTTTCCCCAATAGGTTTAGTAGAAGGTACGAGAATAGGCCCGTTACAAGTTCCTGAACTAATTTTAGACGTACAGCTCTTGTACTTGCATATACGCACAACAAGAAGTAATGCTTTAAAACTGTGTGATAATTCCTCTTTTTGCATAGAATTAGCTCTCAAAACCAGTACCATTGCCATAAAAAGATTGAGAATCAGTGCTGTAATACAACTCTACCGATAATTTTGAAAACAAATTTCTCTGTTTAAAATAATCTAAAATGTCTGCAACCATTCCATTCATAAACTTGAGTTTTAAGCAGAGTGAATTTCTTCAGTTGAGCAACTTTGAATTTATTTTTCTTAATTATTATTTTTATTTCTAACGGGTTGCGAATTGATCCTTAACCAAATCCAGACCTGGTACATCCCCCGGAAGCTGGAATCACTTTTTAGTGTGGTGCCCTATAGGTAGATACTAATCGATGCAGTTAATTTTGAGGCCCAGTTTCCTCCCAAGAGGGAACCACCTGAGCTCCGACGATACGAACCTGTACCAGGATTTCATTTTGCCGAGAGCATCCACGCCAAACAGACACTTATGTCCCTTTTTACATGCCGTTTTATCATAAGCTTTGACCACGGCCGATTTTCTGCATCATGAAAATCCACCTACTTGGGCCGGGGTCGAACCCGCAACCTTGAATACAGAAGGCCAGCGACAAACCAACCACGCCACACAGTCGGCACTTAGAATCTAAAAGCTTAAAAAACTGTGAAAATGATGTTTTTTAATAACACATTGAAAACTGACAATAAGTTAAAAGGCAGAAACATTCTCATTACAAAACATGTGAAACTGTATGTCTGTTTTCTCAGTACACCCCTCTTTTAAAAAAACTACGCTTAAGGTATCCGACTACGTTGGGGGAGAGGGATTTTAAAAAGCGCATAAATGGATAATTTTCATAATATTTAGTGTCATTTAAAGATTAAAATTTTAATGTATAAGATTTTTTTTAAAGAAATTATGACAAAAACGTTTTTTAAATCTTTTTTTGGAAAAAACTAACTTTTTGAATAAATCTTTTTCTAAAAAATCCTTTTTTAAAAAAAAGCTTCTTAAAAAAAAATATTTTGCTTTATAAAGTAAAGATTTCTTTTTGAGATTCCCAACCAGGGTTTTTTAAACATTCACATTATTTTCAGAGTTAACCCCCCATTGAGATATAATTATCGGCGGTTTTTTTTAAAAAATTTTTTCCCTTCTGTAGGGAGTAAAATTGGGGTAAATCCACTTCTAAGTTATATATTTCAAAAAATTTGTTCAGCTCTGTGGAGTAAGTCTGATATAAATTTTTCAGGCAAAATAAATTTTTATAACAGAAAACATTTTTTTTATAAAAAAAGGGGAATGTTTGAAAATGGGTCATTATATGTTCATTTTTTTTCAAAATATTGTAATTAATTAATTGTTTATTGCAAAAAGTTTTTGGGGCAATTTTATATACGTTTTTCAACCCAAGGACATTAAATATCATATATAGTATTCATTTTTGCTTTTGCAAAAAACCGTTCCGAACGTAGTCGGGAAACCCTTTTTATGTCTCCTGTAAAGTTCTTTTTTCGAGCACCACTTAAATTTTTTGATCTTTAAGATCCCTGGGGGGGGATCTTCATCCCACTTCAAAAATATTCTTTTCCCCTAAACGTTGCAGAATTAATTCAATTCTGATGACAAATGGGAAATAAACTGACGAGATGAAAAAATTTTCGGGGGTGTTTAGAGAGAAATCTTTTTTTTTCATTCTTTTAAAAACAGACAGACCTTTTTTAAAATTAAGGGTTTTTAAACCACCCGTCTTTTTTACCCAACTTACAAAAGTACTTTAAATGATAAAAGACCGTTTCATCATTCCTTTTTACTAAGACACTTTTCCTTTTCAAAATTTTTTAGTTCTTAGAAATATCTTTTAAATTTTTTTAAATTTTTTTCATCAATTTTAAGGGGGTTTTTTAAAAAATAAGGATTAAATTTAAAAAAACAACAACAATAATTTTGAAAATTGTAGGGAAAAACGTAAAATCTTAAAATCAAAAAAAATTTTTGAAAATTTAAAATGAAAGTACCAAAATAAGATAGAATCCCCAAAAAGATAGTTTTTAAGCAAATAATATTAATTTTTAAACCGAATTTGGAAAAAAAAAACTTTTTAACCTGCACTTGATAAATTGATATTTGAAAGAAACATAATTAAGGGTTTGTCAAAAGAAAAATCAAATTATCAGTGTACATGGTAACTTTGTTTTTATGACGGTATAATGCAAACAAGGGGACTGGGATTATTGAAGAAAGAAACATCGTAACTGTATAATAAATGTATAAAACCTATTTTGTGTAAGAGTTGAGTTTGATACAGATTAATATAGTTTTAAAATGAAATCTAAAATTAGGAGTATTAATACTTTGATCAATTTTCCGTATTTTAAATGTCCTTTATCTTATAGCGTTCATCTCACAGATTAATCACCAATTATCATGTTGCACCCCGCATGAAATAGTTGTCATATGTATGAGGCCCAGCCAAAAGAAAAGGGTTTGGGATCCTAAAACCAGGGGTAAAACCATTAACACTTTATTTTTCCGACGGTAAATTTTTCAAGACCCACCACTTTAAAAAAATTTCATAGGGTAATCATTTTTTTTGAATACCCGGCGCGATACTTATCAGAAAAATTCTTTTTAAATCAACTCTTCCAAGATATATGGCGGAACGGGATTTTATGATGGAGAATAGAATGAATATTTAGCGGGGGAAAGGGGAATAGTTTTATAGGGAAATTGCGTTATGTTTTTTAATTTTGGGTCGGGTTGCGAAGATTTTCCCTTTTTTTTCCGAAAAGTATTTAATGCCAAAAATGTCTCAATCTTTTTTGCATGTTAAAGAAGACCCTTTAGAAAGCGATTTGACTCTTTTAGGGGAAATGTATATTGTACATAATTAATTTTACAGTTGAACATTTTAACTTAAAATTAATTTGCTGTAAAGGGTTAAATTTCCAAAGATGAGTATTTTTTTTTTACGGAAACCCCAATTTCCAATGTAGTAATCCAAAAAAAATTTTTTATGAAAAAAAAATACCGGGAAAAACATTTAAAGCGGGAAAATAAAGGGTTAAAGTGTTGAAAAAATTTTTACCCTTTCTTTTGAAATACAAAAAATCCCAATTATTTTATAAATTTTTGGTTTCCTACTACACGCAACGTTTATTAGTGAAGTAACTTTAGGTCAAAGTTAAAAAAGAAATAAGATCTGGGGCAACAGCAGCAACGTTCCGCACCAAAAATTTTTTTATTTATTTTCGTTATCTACGAATCAAAATTTCAATCCCAAAAATAAATTAAATTGATAGAATCCCAAACATTCACCCAATTCGTTAAACGAAAATGTTGTACTCTGTAATTTTGGAACTTTTAACATTTTAATTTGCTTCTAGAAGTAAAATTTTTAAAGGCCGGGAAAAATTTTTTTATAAATTATTTAAAAAGCACTTTTTTGAATGCATATACTGTCCCCGACACCCTGTTTCTAAATGTTTAGAGCAAATCATTCTTTTCCCCTCCGAGGGTAATTTAACGTTTTCAATCAAAAAAATTTCCCCAAAAGAAAGGAAAAAAGAGAGGGAAACCTTTTTGAATTTTAATGGTACGGGAAAACCCCAATTTAAGATAACCTAGTTAAAAAAGCGAAATACTTTGATTCCCAAAGTTTAACGCAAGTTTAAACTGAAGATTAGCTAGATAATATGAAATGTCCTTTCGAATAACAAAAGAAACTTTAAAATTTATGGTTTTCATTACCGTTTTAATTTTTTTTCAAAAACTTTAAAAAAAAAAACCTTTTTTTAAAATTTCTTTTTTTAAATTCACCTGTAATATAACGGAAAATTTTTAACCCCCGATTTTTTTCCCCAATTTAAAAAGGTCAGATTAATTCGAAATTTTACACACTTGTGAAGGACCGATGACAATACAATAATTTTATAATTTTGTTCCATTGTCCTGATCAGGGTCAACAGGGTTTAAAAATTTCCCATTTCCAGAATTTTAATTCCCGGGTTTCCCCCGTTTCCAGATGAGGCGACTAAAAGATTGCTGGAAACCTTTAAAAAGAAAACGCCTGATTATTTTAAAAGGATCTTTTTTGTCAAAAAAAAATCATTGCGGGGTGTGTGACTCTTTTTTCACCTTCTTCCGCATTGGATTTTAAAAAATAAGTCTGCTAGATTTCCTTCCCGTTTTTTGATACCACATTTCGCAAAAACCCGGCCGTATCGACCAAATTATAGGGGCGTTGGGGATTCAAATTTTTAAAAAAGACGCACCTAGGATTAATTTATCAATGAATAAATGATGTTAAAAAAACCAAAAAATCGCTTTTTTTTTTTAGAATTTTAAAAAATTTAAAAAAGATTCTTTAAAATTTGAACAAAAAAGATTAGGGAAAAATTCGACGTCAAGGGGAAAATTTTTTGGGGGCTTTGTACTATATTTTTACATTTCGAAATAGAACTTGTAAGAAATTATATTAATTGATATCGTGTACCCCACGCTTTTACCACAATGACATTAATTTTCTCTTCAATTTTTATTCTTTCATTAAGAATTTTTTTTAATTTTTAGTTCGATTAACAATAAAAGTGTGTTTTTTAGTTTTTTAAACTTCAATTTATTTTTTTAAAAAAAGATATTTTTTGAAAATAAGTTTTAAAAAATAAACATCCTCACATGCATTGCTTTAATTAAAGTTTACGTTCATGAAATTTTATTAAAAATGTAATTCATGTCAAATTCTATATTTCATAAAAGGTAAATATTCGAGAAATGATATTAAAATTTCGATATTTCAATATATTTAAATACTAAATCTTGTAAACAACATTCGTTTTTTATACTCTTATTCTACAGAAAATAAAAGTCGACTGAAAAAAGAATGTTAACACAAATGGAAATCTTTGTTACAAATTTCAAGGAAGATTCAAAACATATTTACTATTCTATTGCGGTTAATTCCTAGAAATAAAATTTTTGTGTTTGTTCTGTTTATATTTTTTAAAATACCAGAAAACGATAAATTAATTTTTTAAAAATTATTTTGTTTAATCTTATGTAAAAAGAGCAAAAATCTGAAACACTTATTAAACACATATTTATCAGACTTTTATTCATGCACCATTATAAAAACTGTCCTACGAAATAGCAACAAAATTGCAGAGAAAAAAGTGCAAAACTAGAAAGTCGACTTAATTTGAAAATATATTTACTTTAAACTTAAGCTTGTTTACAAGCCGTTCAAGTATATTATAAATAATGCATAAGAAAAATAACTCAATTAGTGTGCAAATAGCTGGTGGATACTCAACATAAAATAAAAAAAAATGAATTATGTGATGAATACCATTTCAAAATAAGATGAAGCGAAAATTGTAAAAATAAATTTGAAAACAAATTACATTGAGAATATCTTCCGTATTTGGAAAGCTTCCAAATAATTCTTGGCAATCGTTTTTAAAAATAATGTGTTTTTTTTCCTTGTTAGTTTTTACATTTTAACAGGTAAGCAAATATAGACAGCTTTTTTAGATTAATAAATTTGTTTTCTGACATTTTATGTTATTTTCCATCTTTTGTTGAGTGTTTACAGAATAATAAATGAGCATTTGTGTAAAATATATCGAAAGCATGAGATAAATGCAGCACCAAATTGAATAATAATGAACGAATTTAAAATTTTAAAAGTATATAAACAACATTTTCTAATTATTTGATCTTAAGATTGATAGTAAAAAGCGTAGTATTTGATGGTAAATTAGACATGATTGATTATTATAAATCACTATATACTATTATTTCAACAGTTACTAATATCAATCGATAGATAACAATAATAAAATGAGAAAAAAAAAACTTTAATTTTTAACTAGAAGTAGGGGAATGTTTGTTATATTTTTTACATTTACATGAATCATATACTCAGTAATATCAACTCCGGTGGCTTAGAGGTAGCGTGACCGTTTCATAAGCCTAAGGTTGCGGGTTCGACCCGGATATAATCGATAGGTATTCTGGATGCGAAAATCGTATAAACGCATTTCATATTATTATGAGGCATGTAAAGGATTCCTTAGTTTTCAATTTGGCTCTGGGACTCTCGGCAAAATTTTGCATCCGACGAGAGTTGAATTGAATTCAAACTTAATAATTTTGTAGCGGAAGCCGCCAATAGAGGGAGCCACCAAAGAAATGGATTCTCCTCCAGGGTACTTGGTCTGCGAAGGCTCAGTTGCTCATATGCAGCCCATTCGAAAAAAATACTCAGTAATATACACTACTAGCCATTAAAATTTTTACACGAGGAAGAAAAGTAAATAACAAAATGATATTTATTGGACACAAAGCTATATTACAATTGAATAACAAGTGATTAAATTTGGGTGCATAGATTCTGAGAAATCAGTACCCAGAACACACAACCACCTCTAGCAGTAAGAACAGCACTTATACGCCTGGGGATTGAGTCAGAGATCGGATGGCATGTACAGGTACAGATGCCCATGCAGCTTCAACACAGTGCCACAGCTCATCAACCGTAGTGACTGGCGTATAATGACAAGCCATTAACTAGGGAAACCATAGACCAGACGTTTCCTATTGGTGAGAGATCTGGTGAACGTGCAAGCCAGGGCAACAGCCAAACATTTTCCGTCTCAAGGAAGATCTGTACAATACCGGAAACTGTGGTCGTGCATTATCCTGCTGAAACATAGGGTTTCGCTGGGCTCGAATAGTGTAGAGACACGGGACATAACACACCAGAAATGTACCGTGTACTGTTCAAAGTGCCGGCAGTGTGAACAAGAGGTAACCGAGACGTGTATCCAATGGAACCCCTTACGATCACACCAGGGGATGGGCCAGTATTACGGTGACGAATTAACGTTGCCAATATTCATTCACCAAGATGCCATCAAACACGGATGCGACCATCTTGATGCTTTAAGCAGAACCAGCATTTTTCTAAGCAAATGACATCTCACCATTCGTGCGTCCAGGTTTGTCGTTAATCACACCATTGAAGATGCCCTGTCAGTGATGCAGCGTCATGTGTAGCTGCAGCCATGGTCTCCGGGCAGAGAGTCCATGCTGCTGCAAATATCATCGCACTGTTCGTGCAGACACTTTCTGTCTTGCAAACGACCCCAATTCTGGACTCAGAGCTCGTGACGCTGTTGAACATCATAAAACAGAAATCCGGGTAACATGCCTGACTTCTCAGCTGCTGGTGAGAGGGGCCGTTGAGATCCAGCACGACATACAGTATTACTGTCCTAAACCCATCAATTCCATATTCTGCTAACAGTCATTGCATCTCGACCGACGCTAGCAGCAATTCAAAGATACAAAAAAATCACTATCTCGGTACGCTACAATTCGACCATTATCAAAATCAGAAATGTTCTGGTACAAATATCTACTTCTTACATGAGGCATTACACCTACTTTTCACCAGGCAACAGCGTTGAAAGGCAATTGTGTATGAGAAAACGGTTGAACAATTTACTCATTTCAACACATTGCATTTGTCGCTACCGGCGCCTGCTTTCTCTGAATGCGCTGAAACGCTAATTATTTGCATATCACAGGACCTTCTTCCTGTCGTTTAAATTTCATGTCTGTAGGATGTCGCTTTCTTGGTGTAGCAATTTTAATGGTCAGTAGTATAGTTTTTATTTGATTTGATCTCAAATGTACTTAGAATAATTCTGTTTATTTTGTTCCAGCTATTGCAGTTAAAATGATTGTATCGGAAGAGCTTTTTATCGGGCAAAGTTTTAGTAATGAATATATTTATTCAATTTTTCCTCAAACTTAATGAGTGAGACTAGGTATTTTGCATTTGTCATTATTCCATTTTGGAGATCTTTTTCTTGTACTTGAATAGATTTCTGTTTGTGGTAAGGATTTCCCTATAGAGTAAGGAAACCCAAAGATATATATTACGTGCCCAATCCAAATCCCGGTGGTTGTCTTTTACACAACAGGGATACAAAAACTGGTTTCACGATAAGATAAAAGTAGCAATTCCGATTGTCTTTGTATTGAAAAGTAGCTGTAAGATTTAGTCTCTGTTCCAATACATGATTTTAGTCATATATATTTTGTTTTTATTTACAGAAAGTGGAAACATACTTATGGGTGTCACCCTATAGTTTTATCAATGCCGTGGGCTGATTGCAAACGTATGTAGAACAGTTTATAAGCAGACTTTGGGTTATGTACAACTTATCTACTCTAATAAAGAGAAAGGGGTGGACTATAATACTAGTGATTGTTTTTTGAGTGACGGTTGATGAGTCTTGCTCCGCTCTGTTAGAGTATTCAGAAATACTAAATACAAAATGTAATCGATGACTACTAGCACCCTTTGCACACGCGGGTCGTAACAATCTAAATTATCATTTTTATGATTTTTAAAATTCAAGGTAGGATATTTAGTATTACATGACATTATCTCAAACTTCTTTTATTTTACAAATGAATTTTTTTTTAATGTTTTTCAAATCCTTTTTAATCTACAAAATGAAGTTCAACACATGTTTTAATGTACTACATGTTTAAATCATATCTTAATAATTTTTGTGGATTTATTTTCAACTGTTTGTGTGTTTAAAGTTATGCAAAATAAATGTTTTCAAATTTCTTCGAAAAGTATAATTTGAAATAAAGGAGTAAATGTGTTTATTTGTTCTTTATAACATCTTTATAGAGATACGATAATTTCAAAACTGTTCTTTAATGTTTAATACATTAACCAATAAAAATATTACTTTTTTTATAGTTTAATTGCATATGTTTTATTTATATCGAAAAAAGAAACTAATTAAATTTAAATTATAACCAAGCATAATTTGTCACACACAAGAATAATTTCGATATAATTGCTTAGGTTATTCAAAGAAGGGAATTTTAATTTAGATGATTCAAAATTCGTTCCTTAGTAGAAAGTTTATTCTGAATATAGTAGAGCAGGGATCGCGGACAAGTGGCACGCGTGCCATTGATGGCACGTGACACAATATTTTTGCACGCCAGTGATCAAAATGGTTTGCATTTTAGTTCAAAATTTAAAAGTTCACTATGAAGTATTACGAACAAACGTGAGTAATAGGTTGCGGGATGGCGGGGAGCACACTCGCTTGTTATTGTCTTGCCTTAGTTACGTCGTAGACTACAATTGCTTATGATGTAAAGTTTGCCTACGCATAGAATAGTCAATTTGGTTGATACAACTGTATTTTAAAGATTATCTGGGTAGTATTTACAATTTAACTTATTTAACATGGTTAGTTCAGCAAGAGAAATAAAAAGTGAACGATAGCAAATGTAGCAGAGAATTTCAAATTTGTTGGCATTATTAGTAAAGGCGACAAAGCGGTGTGTATTTTATGTTCTGGAATAGTGGTACGCAGAACATCATCTGTAAAATGGTATTTTGAAACAAACCACAAACCCTCTCGGCAAAACAGTGAACTACAGCAAAAATAATCCATTGCCAAAAGACCGTTTGGCAGATGACTCCAATTCAGCATGTATTCTACAAAAAGTAACATCTTATAATCCTAATATAAGTTGTCATCCAATCTGAAACAACAGAAGCCCCTCTAATGTTACTTTAATTTGAATTACACTTATAACTAAAAATTTATAACTATACAGTGCAAAAGGTATTTTTCGTTGTAAACAGAGTTTTGTGTTGTTAGTATCAGTTTTATTATTTTCCCAATAATCCCAAGTCAAAATTATTTCACGGCACGTCTATACCTCGTTAAACACTTTAGAAAAAATGGCACCTTGATCCATAAAGATTCGCCCAACCCTGTGGTAGAGTCTTTAAAATTTTCTTTAAAAAATATTCTGCTGAAAACTTATATGTTTTTCTAATCAATTACTTTCTAAATCAGGGGTCGGTAACCTGTGGAACGCATGCCGCATGTGACACGTGGCACGATTCTCAGTGGCACTCTTCACTACTCTACAATTTTGTCAATTTTTGAGCAGGTGGAAGTTTATAAATTTGTAATAGACCTTGTTTTACAAACATCTTTAGAATTGTGGACATTTACGGAATAATGAAAGCTTTAAAAGATAAATCTAAATATACATTTACAGCTATTTGTAAATTATTGAATGTCATTGATAGAGAGATTTAATTGTTTGAAGAGAGAAAATCATATTTACTCTGCTTTCTGCTTTAGTTCTACATACCAAAGTAATAATGTTTTCTCATATGAAAAGTATTTTGAGTCCGCAAAGAAATTGTTTAACAACTGAATGCTTAGAATCCTATCAATGTGAAAGTTACAGATTATAAACTCGAGTTTGCGATATGAAAGTGTAGAACGGAGCAAGTACTAGGTTAGCATTAAAATCTTTATTTATCTTTTTATATAACTTTAATGAAGGGAAATACTTATATTTTATGATGTTTGTTTCTTATTTTTAAAAAATCTGCTTAAAATCCATAATATATTGTGCAATTTTTATTTTTTTATTTTGGATGAAGAAATAGTCATACTTAATGCTGTTTATTTTTATGTTAAGAACTATTTTTAAATGTGTGATGCAGAGGAAATACATAATAAAACTGTAAATTTCTTAATTATTGACCCCTGTTCTCTAATTATGCGTGCATTATCACGAGAACCAAAATGTTAAGAAAATGTCTTACTGTGGGGCACGCTGGATCATATTGGATATTGTTTTGACACATCACACCTAAGAGGTTTCGACCCTCTTCTAAATAATATATCTATTCAATTATTATTAGAGGTTAAATAATTATTTCAAAATAAAATTTAGTGTTTATGTAAATTGTAAAAATGGACAACTAAAAGAAAGCTAGGTATTAAGTTTTTAATTTTTGTCTAGATTGATGTAGGTTTGACGTTTTTATTACATGTATTGTTTTGCGTTAAGGTATCCGACTACGTTCGGAACCATGATTTTAAAATAGCGCATAAATGTATAATTTTCATGATATTAAGTGTCATTTAGATTAGAATACATGTATAAAATTGTTCTAAGGACATTATGGCAAAAAAAATTATTTAAATACAATATTTTGGCAAAAAACTAACTTAGAATAATCGTTTTTCCAAATGTTCTCCTTTTGTAAAAAATGCTTCTATTGTATTAATATTTTGCCTGTATATAGCTCTGACCTCTGTACAGAGGCTCAACTATGAGTTTTTAAAAATTCACATTATTTTACAGTTACAACCATTTGAAATAATTATCGGCGTATTTTCTTAAAATTACTCCTGTTTTTGTAACACTTGGATAAACCGACTTCCAAGTTATGCATTTCAAAAATTCTAGTTGAGCCTCTGTACAGAGGTCTGATCTGAATACAGGCAAAATATTATTATAATAGAAGCATTTTTCACAAAAGGAGAATATTTTGAAAATGGGTCATTCTATGTTCATTTTTTATCACAATATTGTACTTAAATAATTTTTTATTGTAATACTATTCTTAATCCACTTTTATATACATTGTCTAATCTAAGTGAACCTAAATATTATAAATATTATCCATTTACACGCTTTTGCAAAATCACGGTTCCGAACGTAGTCGGATACCTTAAATGATTTTGTAACATCTACTTCAAGAAAAATGTTTCATAATCTTAGAAAAAATGTAGCAGCGCTATTTAAATAAATGTTAAATATTAAAAATTACACATGCGAAAAAAATCTTCAAACGAGTGTGGGAGTCAATTTAATTAATCATTAACATTCGAAAGTCATCTGAACATTCAAGAGAATTCTAAAACCAGAACTAAAATATTTTTCTCTATATTCATGTTTGCTTTACTTCTTTAGCATAAGAAATAAATATTTATTTTATGATTACCAGTCTCTTTTTATCAGTTTCATTTACATTTCGACAATCATAACAGGTTCTGTAAAAATTATCGCAGTTACGTTTGAGGACATTAACAAATAAAATTGATATGAATGGTAGTAGAAATGTGCGTGGGATAATGTGAGTGGGCGGAAGTGAATAAAAAATTTGAATAGAAAGTGAAAAGAAATCATTTTATGAAAGAATATTTGAGTAAATTGCAATTTTAAAACGCAAAATATTCTCTCTTTTTCTCAAAAAATAACTTGGAAAAGTTTTTAAAAAGATTAAAAGAAAAAGTAAGATCAAGAAAGGATTTTTTGTAAGAATGTGTACATTATTCTTTCCAATTTTCTGTACAATAAGTAAAAAAAGCGAAACTATTTTCAAAAATTTTTATGTTACATTATCGTTATTTTGGCAGTTCCATTCATATAATATTACTACATTTTTAATAAATTTCTTTGAATAAATAACATAATTGGAGAAAAATATTTAGATTAAATACTAACATGACATTTATGCTTATATAACATGAGATAATTTTAATTGAAGCGAATAACTTTATAATATAAATAAAAACTAAATATTTTTATAAAAGTTTTAAATTAAGTATAGTTAAAAATTTTAAACATGAGTTTTTTTTTTGTTTCACGTTACACAAAAACATTTCCATAAATATTCCAAATGTTGAAGTATCTGGAAGTTGAAAGAGCAATTCTAACAGCTCCCATCAGTTCAAAATAATTTAAGAAATTATTATTATACGAAACCTGATCTCAATTCATCAATTTATTTTAAATAAATCCCTCAAGATATTAAACTTTTTGAGTCTTTAAATCAATCATATATGAAAATGCTTAGGATAAGAAACTGTGCTAGTTTAACTTTCCCAGGTGTGAATAAAGAATCATCTTTATGAGTGATGATATTACCTGTAATAATGTGGTCATTCTTTAGCTAAAACATTCAGGAAGAGTTATCGGTATCAAGGCCAAATACCGGGTGGTTATATAATTAAAGTTACACTATTCATAGAGGCTTGTAGAACCCATTCTGCTTGTTGGAGTTTGATGGAATATATGCTATATGGACCACGGGGAAAAGGCTTCTGCTATAAAAACAAATAGTTCAAATTTTGACCACTAGGAGGAAATGTGGTGCCCAAAAAAGGACAAAAAATGTTAGAATAGTTAAGATTTATTCAATGACAGAATATGCTCAATATCTGCTCCAATGACACTAGTAACGTGTTAAAAACGCATTATAGCGTTTTCAATGGTTGCGCGAAGCAACCTCAAGGGATTTCAGCCACATGGCGTATAATGAATGCTACCTTTCAAATCAAGTAGTGTATTAATTCCTGCTCTACAAACACTGTCAGTCTTTTGGAAATTCCCACAACCCGAAATCACAGGGATTTAAGTCGGGAGAGCGAGAAGGCCATGCATCCGGAAAATATCTGGATAATCACGATTATCACCAAAGTTAGCACTAAGCAGTGCTTTGACTTAGCTCTCAATGTGAGGAGTTGCTTCATCTTGCAGACAGATAGTGATTCGCAAACATTGTCGTTCCTATAAAGCAGGAAAGGTTAAAGATAACAAACGCGCTCTGAATAATTCTCTGGCTATGACTGCAAGTTTATGTAGAGGTTTTTCGGATTTGTATAAAGAATATTCGATAAAGGTCACCTGGTGGTTAAAATTATTACTATTTTTTTATTGCTGAAATTTTTTCTCCAGGGTCTATATAGCATATATTCCAAGTTTAATCAAAATCCGATAAGCGGAACGGGTTCCACAGTCCTCTTAATTAAGTTAACTTTAATTATAACCACCCGGTACCTCACACAAATCTTGGAATTTTTAATATCACCCTTAACTAATTATTTGTAAGGACTTACAATCTTTTAGAGGGCTCATTGCAGCCATATCCTGGGTAGAGCAAGCAAGTATAAAATATTATTAGTAGTAAGATATAGTTGAAGAGCAGAAAATTCCATGCCTGGAGTGCTAGCTTTATTCCTACTAGATATTAAATTGTGGAGTAAATTGATTATTTTAGATGTGTCTTGAGAGACAGGAGCAATAGTTAATTTTATGTCGAAGAATAACCTGAGGTATTTTTATTGTTTTAACCGGTGTATGTACTAACTAATTTTAGAACTGTTAGTAAATAGTGAGATAACTGCCACTTTCTCGTTAAGAAAAGACACGAATTATTTGATACATAATCCTAAAAATACAATTCTTTCATACAGGAATACACTTTGTGAATTCCTCTGCCTTAAATAAAATATGCTCTCTCTGGCAAATTTTTAAAAAAAATAAAATTGTAATTTATGATATTTTAGATCTTTATTTCATTCATATTTCTCTCATACATTTCTCGTTGTAATTTGTTAATTTTTTTATGCTAAAGAAAATGTTGAGATTAATCTAACTATGTACTCAAATTTTTATGTTATCAATTGCATTAGTGAAAATGTGACTTTTTCAGATTCAGTAAAGCAATTATTTTTAAAAAAAATTATAAAAATTCAGCAGTTTTTAAATTAAAGAAGAATTAGCGTAATCGAAAAAGCATTGTATTTTTAAAAAATAAACAATTTATTTTTTAAAGTTTTCATCACCTGTATTATTTTATGAACAGAAAATTGTCAAAGGAGAATTATTTTTTTCACTCAATGACCTTCCAGTTGAGATATAAATATTTATATTGATTTGCATTTGAAAAAACGTAAAATCATTTTTAAAAAGCTCCTTTGAATTGTTGTTTTACTGTAATATCTTTCATATCTTTTTAACAAAGTTAGTAAATACACTGCTGGCCACCGTAAATACAACACCCTGAAGGGAGCATGTAAATAACAAGAAATTTACAACATGCATTAGAGGAACTATGAAAATGATTAGAATTTCAGCGCAGACACACATCACGCGCGCCTGTGGAGCCACCTCAAAAATCTATTTAAGACTTGGAGATTTCGACGATTTCAAATTCGGCAATTATGTTTTTCTTGCGGTTTTTTCTAAAAACGATCAGTTATGTCTCGTAGAAAACAGCGATCAGCTATTGATCAAGTATCCGAGTTCGACAGAGGAAGGATAGTGGCCTACCAGATTGTTTATTATCTTTCGGGGAATGGGTTGGGGTTTTGGGATGAAACCAAATAACTGTAATGGTAACCGTTGATGCAGGAAGTTACGACGGATCGACGTGGTCGATCGCATCCACCTCAGTGCACCACTTCACGGGAACAGACAAAGGGCATGGCGTGACGGATCGCTCAGTCACATCACGAACCAAGCAAGAATTTGAGTTGTAACGCATCATTCAGGGACGCGCGTACCATTTGCGCCGTTACAGCGAATGATTCTCCCACAAGACGTCCATTGCTTGGCTACCCTGACGTAGAATCACAGACGTCCACCCCAGGGGGCGATGTAAGAAAGATGGGGCATGGAATGAAGTTGTTTACTGACAGTCTCGCATCTGTTTGCAACACCACGATGGTCGTATTCAGTCTGGGGAAAACCGTGGGAGAGGATGCTGAACAGCTACGTTATGCACCCCACAGGCCTCCCGGGGATTATGCTTTGGGGGGGGTATTGGGTATCCCCCTCGCACTTTCTAGTACGTTTCCGGTACTTAAAAAAGCCGCGCTACATCTCCGGGGGTTTCAGCCGTTTTCCTTCCTTACCCAGGCGCCCAGCCATATTTCAACAGGATAATGCGCGACCCCCGTGGCAGCATTGTCCAAAGTTTCTTCGTCAATCACCAGATTGAATTGTTCCCCCTGGTCGTCTCGCTCCCCGGGGATCTTTCACCGAAAGAAAATGTTGGGTCCATGGTTGCTCAACGATTGACCCAATTAAATGCCACACCAGATCAATTTTGGCAACTTTGGGGCAGCTTGGTCTACTGTCCCCCAAGAACACATCCAAAGTCTCTTTGAATCAATGCCGAGGCGTGTGGCGCGGTGATCCAACAATGGGGCTACTCTGGCTCCCGATTCTGGCAGGAACCACACTTCACAGAAGTTTAAAAATTTTAAATCATTTGATACTTGGTCAAATTTATCTACAAAATAAATTTTGTTGTGCTATCTCTTGTCTTTTCTTGGTGTAGCATTTACGGTGGCCAGGTGTACTATAAACCACATAAAACAGATTTTAAGTTTGTAAACACTATATATTAAAAAAGTAATTATTCATACCTTTTTTTAAAATTAATATATATATATATATATATATATATATATATATATATATATATATATATATATATATATTTGATTTATCTTAACTATAAAAAAAAAAGAAAAAAAAATTGCAAGAAAAGTTTCTTGACGCCTTTATCCACTTACTGAAGAATTAAATGTATTTCTTTGATGCTCAAGCACTTACGTTTTAACATTTTCGAGCTACACGAAACAATGTTACCAGTACGACTGATCAACACTAGAAATAAACGGAAACTAGTTCAATGACACAAGGCAACTCCACCAAGGGTGAAAGGGAACGAAGAGGGTTTTCAGTGAACTGACAGTGGGGTCGGTTGCATTTTGGGTGAAGGCCCAGGATTATATTGCTCTCCACGAATTAGGCACCTAACAAGAACCGGTTCAAAATTTATAACCACCATAAAATGTATTAAAAGGGAGAATAACTTGAAATGCCCAGAAATAATTTAAAATTAGGGGGAAAAAATTGAATCACAATAGGAAAAGTTCGTTAGATAGAAAATGCACTTCCCAATAGAGAGGTTATTTTACGAAGAAAATCGTGAAATGTTCTTTGGGTTCCCGGGGAAAATTCCAAAGAAAAAATTCGCAATATAGAGTTTCGTTATATAGAGGCTCAACTGTATATTATCCCCTTCTTCAAGGTGGATCTTTAATGGTAAGGATCTTATAAGGAAAAAAAATTCCTTTATGAATTTTTAAAGTAAAAAATACAGTGTTCAAAGAAAATGAAACCCTTTATTTCAAAATGTGATTTATAAACGATTAACCCCTCCCAGGTTCATTTTATTTCTGAGTTATGGATAAAAAAAAAATGTCAATTTTTTTATATTTATTTTCAAATATACATATCTGTTTAAACATAATAGTACCAATCCCATACAAAATTTCCTAAAAATTAACGTAAAAAAATCCATTTGGATAAATGAGTAATTTACTTATAAAGTTGGCTTTTTGTGTGTCAGAAATCACTCGACTTTGACCAGAGTCAATTCACATTAATAATAAATAAAAAACTTGGATCGTGTATCATAAATTCAAAAACACGGTACTGTACATAAGCCAATATCGAAGTCTGGACAACAGAATCTTGTTTCTTTTCTTCCCTTCTTCCCTTCACTGTCATTCTTTGAGCAGCAAATAATACATTGTCATGTTGGACTAGTTTTCTTTTCTGTTGGGGGAATGTAGTCAACAAAGTGTCTTTAAGATAAGCAGGAGGAAGGGGGTGCTCAGAAGAAAGACGTTCTCTTTTTGCAGAGAACTCCTACCGAGTGGCGCTTTTAAATTATTCGAAATCATAAAAAGCATATGTGAAATAACTCAGGAAAGACCGATTGCACAGTGCCCGAGCTGCAGTCGGGATGACCTAGGATGGTACGTTTCGCCTGCCGTGCTCGGGAAAAACCGGGAAGGGGAAATCTCTTTAATTAATTTTAATTTCAATCCTTCTTGAAGAATTCGCATACCTATGAGGTATTTTGTTCAAATTATTGCACATTTAGAATAATTACATTTACTTAAAACCCAGAGTTTGAATTCTTTATATTTATTCAAGGGGTGTGCAAATGGATGTTTACTGCAGACATCTCTGACGTAAGCTCGGTTTCGTAACGGACTATTTTTACTCAAATTTATTTATTTATTATTATTTTTAGTCTCTCTGTTAGCTAACTTCTTTTCGATATGGATCTTATTTACTTAAAACAGTTCTTTCTTGTTTGCTTATAGGGAAAGAACTGAATTTTTTCGTTGTAAAGTTCGAAATTTAAATAAAGAAAAAAGAAAGTATTTTGAAGGAATCTTTGCAATTTACATTTTTTCAGTACTTTTTATAGGTTGGCGATTTCAGCACGGAATGGCGCAGTTTCATCCATAATTAAAGACAATGTTTGTTTTTCTTACTTTTTCAGGCTAGTTGACTCTCTAGAAAATTAAACCTGCAAAATAAAAGAGGAGTAGTTTCACGATATACATTATTTAATACTTTATAGTATTTTTAACTTTGGTTACAAATGCCAATCTGGGACGTAAATTTAGTATCATTTTATTGTTTGATGCTTGTTCAATTATATACAATTAGCTCACACTCTATATTTATTTATTTATTTATCATCGTGGAATTTTTGATCGTTAATAAAATACATTTTAAAGCGCTCAATTGAGCTGGAATTTTATATACATGATTAATTTGGATGGAAATGCAGTAATTTCATTAGAATTAATAAAAATTAATGGATTAAAACTAATTATTCAAAAAAATTACAATCAGCTACGTTAGAAATTTTTTATTAGCGACTATTTTGGTGTCAAAATTTGAAAAGCCTATTTGAGATGAAATTTTTTTATACACTATTGTTTTGGATAAAAAAAACGATAGTTTAATAATAATTAGTTAAAAGTAATTGACTGAAATTAATTATTTAAAGAATTACAGAACTAACCAGGTGTTATTTAACTGTCGCTATATCCGTCAAAAGATATTGATTACGATTATTTTCATCAATTGCGACAAATACTTATTCAATCGTTAAGGTATCAAAATACCCTAAAATAATGATTTTTTTTTAAAAAAATTGCAAATTTGTTATAATTTTATTTTATAGGCTATCTTATTAGCTTTATAAAATTACCAAGGTTTTTTTTTTTCCATTCACTAGAACCAAAACTACAAGTTTTTTCCCGGAAAAAATAGATTCCATTTTTACACAAGATGTCAAATTTTGGGGGCGCGTCTTACTAAATGTTTTTTTGTTTTCGAAAAGTTCAAAACAGGGACATTGATTGCTCAAAAGTTTTAAAAAAAATTTTTACTGAAATTTCTTGTGTACGTTCTGTATAACAGTAGACGTGTTTTCCCCAGATTTATCAACCCACATTTTTATTAAAAAAATTTACAGTTTTTTGTGAATATAATCCCCTTTTTTTTTTTTTTTTTTGCGCAATTTCATATAAAAAGCTAATTAAAAGTGTTTCTTTTTTTTTGAAAAAATTAAAATTTTGTCTTATCCTGAAGGTCATTAAAAAGGGAAAAAAATAACAAAGTAATACTTTAAAAATTTGGGAAAAAATTGAGAATTTGTTCGTTTATTATTTGTACTGAGCGGACCACGTTTATGAAATTTTTGTCTTTTTTAAAACCCAAATTTTTAAAAATTATAATTTATTTTTTTTTTCTTAATTTTTAAACCCGTTTTTTACAAAATGTACTAAATAAATCTAAAAACCAAAAGAAAAAAAAAATCTCTATTTTTCCATTTTTTTTTTTTTAAAAAAACAAACAAATGTTGTCGCAAGTAGTCAGATACATTAAGAGTCTTCTAAGTCACAACTAAATGAATCTCATTGATAAAGATATTAATTACATTAGATATAAGATATAGCTTTTTTGGATTATATTTTATGTAGAAAAATTTTAAATTTCCCACTATATATGTTGGAAGAAAATTAAAACAATAGATTTCTTTTTTTTTAAAAATTTATATATATTAAATTATTTATATATTTCCTATAATTGTATTCTTTTTTTTAATATTAAAATTAAATTTCATAGAAATGATATCAAAATGTCTGGAACTAGTATAAATTCAAAAATCCCTTGATCAAATAACCTCTATTTTTTTTGTGTGGTTACACTCTTTAGATAATTTCAAAAAGTATGTTTTCTTCTTGATTCATTAATGGTAAAATTGTTAGTACACTATTACCTCTTGAAACCATAAACCATACTTACAACTACTGTAATCCTTTAAGAAAGTTCTGTATCTAATAATTTTCACAAGTTATACACAATGCTTCAAAGTAAAACCTTAATTAGTTGTAAAATTAGAAAAGTCTACCCCTCCTTGTTTATTGATAAAAGTACGTTTAAATGAGATGAACTGTGAAAGAATATATAGGAGAAACTGCATCACTCATTCAACACTAGATCTCCCGGGAAATATTAGGGGCGACTGACGGGGTTGGGCAAACATGTTTTTTTTTTGAGCGAAATCCATCAAAGAATGAGTTTTCCGGGAAAACCCAAATTTCTCAAAAAAGGGGGTTTTGGTGGCGTTATATCAAAAACAAATTTTCCCTTTAAGAGCAATTGACTTGAAAAAATTTGGGAAAGGGATGTTTCTTTTTTTTGAATCGAGATTTCTAAAATGCTTTTTTGTGGGGGTAGAGGAGAGGTTTATTGGGTAAAAAAAGGGCAATATTT
>BMAV01008808.1:0-39185 GCA_019973955.1 Trichonephila inaurata madagascariensis | reverse complement strand
TGCATACAATCTAGTTTATTAAAAATTTCAATAACGGGGGAAGAAAATTTGTTTTAAAAAGTTTTGATTATAATGTATTCTATTATAATGTAGTTCTATTTTATTTTTAATAATAGTGGCGAAACACAGCTATCTGGTTGAAAATTGAGGTACATTTCAAAAATGCTGATCATCGTTACTTTTTATGTAGAAGCAATTGTTTTTTTTGTTTTTTTTTTATGACAACACATTTTCTTAGAACCATTATTATTCACACATAATTCATTTTAAAGATTTCATAATTCAACTTTTTTCCTACTTGTTTACTGGCAATCCTGTAGAGGTTCTAAAAACAAAGAAGAAAGGATTATGTGTTACGTGAGAATTCTTCATAGAACTATCTAGACAAGCCCTCTTCATTTTTATCCTCTCCGGATACCTGTAACTTGTTAACCTCCCTGACAACTAACTTGAACTATTCATCAGTAGAAGTCAGTTTAACTTAGATGTCTTGTTTTTGTATTTCTTATTTTTTTTACTGTATATGCTTACTTTCTAGATAAATATTTTTTGTTTACTTGTTTTACAAACATGTAATTATTTAAATGTTTTGACATTTATAAACAGTTAAAAGGTACTGAAAGATATTTGCTGCCTTACAGTGCTTCTCCAACTTTCAATATTTGCGACCCAATATTCAATCATAATTTTTATCGCTCTCCTTCATACAAATAAGAATGCATTGAGTTCAATAATATTATACTTTGATGCTAAAGCTACAATCAACTTTAACCTCTGAAGTACCACCAGCGTACATATTCTCGCTCAACCGGTGTGCTTAATGCCTCAGACGTATATATGCATCTTTCCAAAGTACAATCTTTTCCGTGCACTGGTATCCATAAACTAATTCGAAGGTAATTAGAATTCAATAAAAGGACCTTGACAGCGTTTGCGAAGGATTTACTAATATCAGAGGATTTGCCTATTTATTCCTTTTCTTACCTACCCCTTCCCCAATACATTACATATGAGGAAAACGGAGGAATTGGGGAGTAAATTGCGTAACTTTTAATCGGGAGTGAAGGGATTTCTTAGAAACCGTACAAATTATCCAGATAAGTGTTGATTTTTGCATATAATTTTACGTACGACACACAAGACCATGGGGTCACTCGTAATTATAAAAGTTTTTCTTAACTTAGTATTATTAAATTGATTTTTAAATTTTTTTTGGAAGTACTGACACATTTAAAATTAAAAAGTTTTTATATTAGCGAAAAAGTTTAATTTCATTTTTTATTATGTCAGATTTTATTTTGCTTGTTTGTTTACTTTGAATAAAGTAATAATTTTTTTAAAATAACCTTTTGTTATCGACTTTTCAACGTGCTCGCGCCCCCCTCGTTGAGTTATCATGCCCCCTTCTAGGGGGGGTGCCTGACGGGTTTTCAAAACGCTAAAAAAAAATTAATGGTTTTGCTCGGGAATATAAACTAGTCTAAGGTACTACTTTCATTAAATGATATTGTACAGAATTAATGTCTGAAATGTTTATAACAGTTTTCAAGATTTATATTTCAAATGTTGCGAAATGTATTAAAAAAAAGTTTACAATTTTTATTCTGATTTTCGCCAATGAAATGTATTTTAAACAGATACTTAGTTATTATTCGTAGACATAATTAGAAATTACTCAATTGGAATGTGGTGTATCCTAAGAAATCTTATAAATCGAAATATATCTTGTTTTTAGGGGGATAGCAGGTAAATTAATGCATTTTGTGTTCCTTAAAATAAATGCACACAATTTATAATACACTATATTTCAACATCATTATTTCAACAGAAGTAATTTATCAGTGTCACAGAAGAAAAAAATAGTTTTTAAGGACGGAATTTTAAGGAAACAAATACGGAATTAATGTCCAATGGTGTCATTATCTGTTCTCGTTGTTTTTAATCTTTCTTTTCATTTTTTTCCAAAACCTTGAGTTGGGAAAAGATTTTTTTAAAAGGGCCACCGACAATCTCAACTGCTACAAGAAATTTATGAACACAGTCCCCGGATTCCCCCTTGG
This sequence comes from Trichonephila inaurata madagascariensis, assembly GCA_019973955.1. Classification (NCBI taxonomy): domain Eukaryota; kingdom Metazoa; phylum Arthropoda; class Arachnida; order Araneae; family Nephilidae; genus Trichonephila; species Trichonephila inaurata. The sequence continues at coordinate 37,125 of BMAV01008808.1, read as the reverse complement.
GAAACCCTTTGGGTTTTTTTAGATAAATTTTTCCTAAGATCTGTAAGATACGGGGAAAAGCAGAAAAATTTCAGAGACAAAAAACGTAGTCGTTCCCCTTCCCAACCCGGTTTACCCATAATTTTTACTGAATGAACACCTGGCGCTATGATCTAGGGGATCCGAAAACCCCCGGTCCGGGGACCGGTACCGGTCCGTGGATCTGGTGCCGGGTCCCCTTTAAAGAACATTAAACTATTGCCATTTTATTTAAAGTAGTGCATCTCCCCGGATTTCCCGAAACCCTTTCCCATGGAAATCCCTTTATATTCCACGTTAAATCATTTTTACCTTTTTTGGGGTAACTATATTTGATTTGAAGGCATATTTAAGTGTAAAAAAATTAAAATTTTAAATCAAAATAATCAAAAAATAAAAAACAATCAACGTTTTCCCACCCCCAGCTGGCCGCGGAAAAATTATCCCCTTTCCGGGCCGGGTAGTGATAAAGGGTTGCAGAGCACTGCTCTAGATCATTTTGGGGGGAACCTCCGGTCCGTGGACCAAAACCAGTCCAGGGGAACAAAATACCGGCCCGGGGAAAAAAAAAATTTAAAAATTTTTTTTAATATTTTTCTAGGGTATATTTTACTTAGATTTGGGCTACTTTTCATGAAAATCATTTAAATTTCCTTGTTAAATCATTTATATTTCTTTTTTTGGTGAGGTATTTTTTTATTCAGGTAAAGATTAAATAAAATTTAAAATTTTTAAAAATTATTAAATCAAAACAGTCTAAAGTATAAACAATTGACATCCTCCCCCCAGTGTGCCGCGGTAAAATTAACAAACGTTGACCGGTCTGCTGCGATAAAAAGGTTGCGGAGCACTGATCTAGGGCAGCGGTTCTTAAACTATGGTCCGCGGACCCCCGAGCGTCTGCAGCGCTTTTCTAGAGGATTTTGCGAAGTTTTTTTTCCCCAATATGTTAAGATTTCTCTCTTTTGACCCCCTGAAAGTTTCTGGGAAAAAAATTTTAAAAGATGTGTCATCCTGGACTAGATCACAAAATGGTTTCCAATAGAAATATTTACTAGAACATGTATTTCAATCAAGGATAATAATTCATTTTTTTTATTTTTATTTTTTTTTCATTTTCAAAACTACATAACCATTACTAAAGCATAATATTTTCAAAAAAATATATATTAAAACATATATACAAAGATTAAGAACTGAATTCATATAACGTGTATCTTGATGATGATTGTAACCATCTAGGTTTCCTAATGGAATGGTGCCTGTATTATATATTTATTGGCTCCACCTTTATTTTTTTTACTATCGCCAACATTTATTTATTTATTTTAAACTAGTATTTTCTAATATTTTTACATGCATTTATAATTAAATGTTTACTGTTTTTTAAAGAAGAAAATTGAAGTATTAATCAAATCTGTATAAATAGCAGGGGCAGCCAGTATTAGGATTGTTGAGAAACGTCTAAATTACTCCACCATGTGTTGGGATTCATAGTGGTGTTAAAATTTTAGGGATCCATGGTTTTCAAGCTGATACATAACGGGGGAAGCGGTAATAGGAAGTTTAAGAATGGCTGATCTAAGACATTTTGGATATTATGAACTCCAAATACTGCCTGATTTTCAATAGCGGGCACTACATCTGAGAAGTTTTAAGGGCCCAAGGTGCTATCCTTTATGCAACACATTTCCCAAACTCTATTTCAGAAGATAATGTCTATCCACTTGTTGCAAGTATTTTTAGGTGAGTGCACTGACGTAGCTAGTCCTGAGTGGGCCCCGTATCAAAATTTCTTGCACGCCCTTTTTTGGGTCCCTTAATATATTAACAATTTTTCGTCACATATGTTGGGGCCCCTTAGCTTCGGGGCCCCGTATGATTGATACGGCTGATACTGCGGTAGTTACGCCCCTAGGTAAAAGGTATCCTTCCATGGACTACACAACCGAGGTTGTTTCGCCCAACCCTGTTTTCCCCGATATTGATCGTAAAAAGTCGGCATTAGAGACCATCAGAAATACTTTTCCTCAACAAGACACACAAAATTTTTAATATTTATTGTCATATTGTGTACAAATTCTTATTGCTGCTATAGGTGGTTGTACAGATATATCTATGAGTATCATTATTATTAATTATTTATTTAAACTGCAATAAGTAGTAACTGAGATAAACTTCATTTAGTTTTATTATTCTTCCAATTTTCAATTTTAATAAAAAAAATAGAGGGGTAATTGTGTTTTATTTATTTTTTCATTTTCTTCATAAACCTGAAGAAAAAAAAAAATGTTTATCACCAAAAGAAAATTTAGAATTTAAGAGTTACTAGGATCCTTAAAAAATTTTTTAAATGAAAATATCAATTTTTTAAAATCCCCTGGGGCCCTTTTAGGATGAAGAACGTCCAATATTGGCCATAAAATAAAGCTGTCAACAAAGAAGCAAAGTGAATTGTATTGACACATACTTCTTGCTTGTATACTGAGATACAGTTTATTTATTTTTTTTATTTTAAATTAAAAGAAACAGTTTTTTAAAAAAAAAGGAATCAATTTTTGATCTGAGACTTGATATGAACCCCGGGAAATTTTTTTCTCTGATGTTAGTTTCAAACTTTACGTGTTTTTTTTTTCAATTTTCTGTATTTTTTTCTACCCAAGAAAAATGGTCTTGATGTATTGATTTACATCTATACAATCAGTTATCTCATCAAAAAAAATTATATATATTTTATATTTATTTTGCTCTTTGGTCTTTAAAAATTAAGTGAGCGAAGCTAAATATTTAGTCTTGGTGATTTTTTTTTTGTTTGTTCCCTTAAACATTTTAAACTGAGGACGATGAACTTTCAAGCATTTTAGAACTCTATTTTTAAAGTTTTTCAATTGAATTTGTGAATGTTTGAACTTTTTAGAACTTCTTTAAATACAATCCCTCAGGGCTTTAGAATTATTGCAAAACTTTTGTTTGTTTAATTCAAAAGGGGCAGCATTATGACGGCTAAGCCATTTGCAGTCACGGCATCTCCTCAAGAGTGGAAGCCATTGCACTGGCGGTACCATCTAATGGCAATTTCTGCAACTAAATTGTGACGTTTTAATTTTAATCAATTAAAAATCTCGTCAGATGATAAACATTGGCGGGATTTTACTTTTTTTGGAGAGTGATACCCCAGGGGGAAATTTTTCAGCCGCATAATGACAAAAAGGGTTTCCTAGAATTTTAAAGTGCAGAAAATCTATCAACTCTAACCGGGAATGAACCCCCAATCTCAGGCCACGAAGGGAACTTTAAATTTAAAAAAGGGAGTCGACATTCGTCAAATTTCACTGGATTAAACAAACTTGAGTATTCAAGAATTTGTTCTGGTAATGTCTTTTCAGATATCTAGAGTCTGGTGGTGATGTTTCAGTCCTGATGCTTGTGTTTGTGCTCCATGATGTAGGTATTCGTTGAACGAAAATTCCCCAATCATATGACAAGAAAATGATTAAAATCGTAGATGTGGCTACTGAAACTTTATTTATACTAGTATTAAGTTGATGTGTGGTCTACCTTAACGTGACACGTCTATTCATCTTGGAATATAGGCTTACTAGCAATATTTCCGCTCTCACAGGCGCGGGAAATGATCGAGCTGTTCACGTTCTCTCACGCACACAACATGCCACGAATAGCTGCTACCTCATTGGTCGGGCAGTAAATCCTTCAAAGGCTCTCATTGGCTGATGGAATTGCAAGTTAATTTTCAAGATTCAGTGATTGTAAATTTTCTTAGCATTGAAAAAAGCTGTTCATTTATTTTAAATTGCAAGCAAATTAATCTATTTTTCTGCAATTTCTTAGTTTTCATTTTTTAACTAATTTTCTTAAACTATTTTTCAAAAGGGGCAAGTAATTAATTTTCTCAAGTTATCTGAGTCACAAGACAGGAGATAAAAGCCCTGACGGGCTATGTGATCCCCAAAACAATCCTAGCTACTTATTACAGACTATTAACCATGATTGTTGGTACTAAAGAAGATTCATTGACCAGAATCTGCACGCTCAAGTAAACTCCGTAATAAAGTAACTTATGATGAACTAAACTGTCTAATTCCGAAGTTGAACGATTCACTTCAGATGATTAAATGCTCTTAGATGTTCATCAATTAAAAATTTCCGTCACCTCACTCTTTATCTATACATGTAAAAATTATGTTTGTACACATGAACTCGTTTCAATCCAACACCGTACAACCAATCACTATGAAAATCGGCATTATATGTATTTTTGTGGAGAAGGATATTGTTCAACTCCCCCACCAGGAGGCGCTACAGCATATCAACTTCTGCACCGTTCACTCAATCGCCAATTTGCCAACAGGGTCGCCAAAGATGATGCTAACTGGGCTCTATCACCAACACATTTCGCTATTTGTATTAATTGAATCGCCCTTATCATCTGAGGAATGGCGTGGCTTGCAAATACCATGGGCCAAGAGTTAGACACTCTTGTTTTAGAACGTCAGTTTCTCAAAGACATAAACGAGAAGAGCGCAAAAGTTTCTGAGAGACGGTTAACTTTTATTCCATATATGTTTTAAGTAAATATTGTTATACTTTTAAAATTGATCGAAAAATTTTAGGTTTCTCTAAAACGTACTTCTTTTTAACACGACACTTTAAGTCTGATTCCCTATAGTTATTTCTCTTTAAAAGTTAAAATGAACAGTGATTAAGCTTTCAGTTTACTTTTCAGAAATGATAACCAATTTCCCGAAATAAATAATAAACGGAACAAAAATGGCATTCTCTACATTGGCAGATTGTTAATTTTCTTGACAGTTTAGAGACAAAAAGAAAGTCCTTACACGATTCAATGGAACTTTTTTCTAAAGCATATATTCACTCACACATCTGGTTGATATTTGTTTTTGACAATTCTTTCGGTTTGCTTTCGGTTATTTTCGATTTTTACCGTTTTGAATATTTCCTTAGATACTCTTAAGTTGTTAGTTATAGGGTTAAAAGCCACAGAAAATAGATTTTCATCCCCAAAGAAATCTTTAAAATAAGGAAGGAAATCCGAAAGTCTAACTTGAAATTCACGAAAAGTATTTCTTCCCACTGCCACTAGTTCCAGCCAATAAAATTGCATGTTTTCTTAATTTTCTTATGGTTAGTATTCCTTGGTTTTTTTAAGGTTTAAAAACTTAATAAATGTAAACTTAAGGTACCCACACGTTCGGAACCATTTTTAAAAAAAGGTATAAATGAATAATCCTTATGAAATTTGTGTCATTGATTAAAATCATGTATAAAATTGTTTTGGACTTTAGAAAAAAAAATTACTTAAAATCAATTTTTTTGAAAAAAATTAATTTAGAATAATTTTTTTTCAAAAAGTTCCCCTTTTTATAAAAAATTTCTATAATATAATATATTTATATATCTTATATAAAGAAAAAGACTTCCCCAATTGAACAAGTATTATTTAAAATTCACAACAACGTTAAAAAATTGAAGTATAATTATGGGTTTTTTTTTTAAAATTTTTCCCTGTTGTAGTAAAAATATGGATAAATCCCCCTTTAATTTAAAATTTTAAAATTTTAGTTTTTCTGTACAAAGGGCAGCTATAGATGGGAAAAATTATTATATTAAATATTTTTCACAAAACGGAAATTTTTGAAAATTTGGGCATTCTATGTTCATTTTTGTCAAAATATTGATTAAATAATTTTTATTGTAATACTATTCTTAAAACAAATTTATATACCTTTTCTAATCTAAGTGATACTAAATATTATAAATATTATCCATTTATACGATTTTGCAAAATCACGGTTCTGACTGTAGTAGGATACCTTAATAGTTAAGATTAATTAGACACTGCCAAAAATAATAAAATGATGAATAATTTAAGTCATAAAAATACCGATTAATCAAAATGTATGTTTTGTCAAAAAATATTCAATATAAAGTATATTGTTTGACCAAAATATCTTGTCAAAATATCAAATCGTCTTGGTGCAATAGCCTACCAACACTTCCCAATTCTGGCTTTTTCCACACTTTTTTAGGGCGTCTTTTTAGTACATTGATGTAGTTATGCTCATAAAAGTCTGACCACTTATGTGAAAGAGAACCCACTCATATCAGGAATTTTGTCAATGTTTTGGTCTGTAATCGCTTATATAACCGCTTATGTCATTCAAACACATGCGCAGTAGAAAAAGTTATATCTCCATAAGCCTCGTTTGATATTTGAAATGTGTTTGTGGTTGATTTCTTCACAATAAACTTGATGTTGATTCGACATTTTTCAGGCAGAAGTCAGTTGTGCGTGTTCATTCAATGACGCAGTACTCCTAACTGGCGCGATTGATTTCGACGAAACTGGCCACATGGATAGAGAAGGGTTGTGAGATAACGTCATCAAAACTGTAGTTGTCAACCCCACTCTTTCCAACCTACACACTTAGTCTAATTTTTTTTGTCACACTTTGTTTTACTTCGAATTTATTTATTAGAGTAAATTAATTCGATGTAAATATCCGGTATTAATAATATTTCCTAAATTAATCAGGTAATTTATAAATTATTGGATTTACATTTTGTAGGGCCCATAAATCACCCATTTCATTTTCTTTCTGGTTAGTTCATGTTCAGTTTAGAACCAATCTGTTTTCAAAATTCCCCAAGTGGAAACAAATCCTTATCTTATAAATGCAAACTGAAAATAATCGAATTTTAAAATTGTTTCAAGGGTAAAAAATGTTGGTTAGAGCATAGAAACATTTTTTTTTCTCCTTTTTGTCTTTCCTATTCCCTTTCTGTTTCGAAACCAATCTTAAGTTGTTTGTTAACAGGCAATTTGTCTCACAATTACACATTTTACAGTTTTTTTTTTAGAAAATTTGCATTTAAGTGATTTATATTTTGCGTCCATTGAAATTAACTGATTATTTTTACAACGTCCGACATTTTTAAAAGGGATTCAATCAAAAAAATTTTTCTTTTAAATTTAGTAACTCGCAGACTAGTCTTGCACATGTTAAATAAATTCTTAAAATGACTTCTTTTTTAAAAAAATTATTTGTTTTTGTAGTTTATTGAAAAGAGAAGAATTTACAAATCTAAAGAAAAAAAATGAAATTTTAATTGAGCTAGATTTAATAATTTCTTATTTTCAGGAGCAATTTACTTGAGGTTACTCTATTGAAGAGAAGGCTCTAGATTTACATGTTTTCTCAATGTAATTGAACTCATTAATTATTCCTAATTTTTATCATTTAGAGTCAATTTTTCAAATTGTTTGTGTCTATCTATTCTTCTTCAATACCTCGACAGCCCTGGGTAAGCCCTGGCCTTCTCCAGGCATCTCTACTTTTAGCAAATATTTTCTAGTCTTTGACTTTTAAATTTTTTAGGTCTTTATCAACACAGTCAATCCATCTTAACGGGGTCTGCTTCGAGGTCTATTTCCCATGGGCTTTGCCAGAAAGCAGAAACGATCTTCATTCCTTTTAGCCAAAAGACCAGCCCACATAAGTCTGTTTAATTTGACAAATTTTACAATATCAGGGTGTTTGTAAATTTTGTAAAATTCCAAGTTAGATCTTCTCCGTGATCCATTTACTTGGATCCCACCACGAATGAAGCTTAAGATATTTCTCTCGAAAATTCCCAAAGCTTCCTCATCACGTTAAGTCAATGCCAAAGTTTCTGATGAATAGGTCAGGACAGATCTAATAAGACTTTTGTAACGAAGCAATTTAGTTCTTAATTTGAAAAAACGGATTTCAAATAACTCTTCAAAGCATAAAAACAACTATTTGATGAAATAATTATTTTATAAATTTCTGGGGCCAGCTCATTTTTATTATTTATCTCCGTTCCCAAATAAGTAACACTGCTAACATTTTCAAATTTATAATTGCTAATTTCTGTGTGACTCAGTTGTAGATTGAACTTTTATATAAAAACAAGGTAAATATTTAGTTTTATTCTCGTTTACAGATAAGTAGATTCTTTTAGCACTTTGTACTAATGCCATAAATTCCTGTTTTAGAGCTGGGGCTGTTCGGGCAATACTGCCAATGTCATCAGCATAACCCTTTTTCACCCGAATTATTTTATCTTTAAGTATTAAAGTCTCTTCTTGTTATTAATACTATATTGACCCCAATAACACCCAAGAAAAAATTAAAATCCCCCCCCTGGAACGTAGATGGTACCCGCATGATCATGCAGGTTGGGCTTTATCTTTGAAACAGGTCAAATATGAAATTTTATGAGTTATATATTTTTAGCTTTAAGTTGATAGAAGACGCAATCTTAATTCAACTAAAATTGATACAAATAAGGAAATTATTGATGGATAATTAATTATTTTATTAACTCATTTTTTATTTACTATGAAAATCTTTCAAACATGTTTTGTTTTTGACAAGTATAAATAAACATTGCATTTTCTCAAGATGTTCTTCAACTGCTTTCGTAGTTTTTAAATCTGCACTTGCGAAGCCTTGAAATGTCATCATCATATCGAAAATGGCTTTGCATGTCAAGCCTTTTATATGGAATGGCCAGAATAAAAGACATAACATGTATTGCAGGTGGATTATAAAACTTTGATCGTTTTGTGAGTGGAATTGCAACACTGTTTACCTCATCAGTTAAAATACTTTTGTTCGTAGGTGGAGAGGCTGCTGACGCGTGCTTCAACTACCTCTAACATAAATTTTAAGTGCTCCATTTTGATTTTTGGGGGAGTTTTATTTGATATTGCATTTTGTTTGCACAAAAACCAAGAATTTGCAACAGCTAAATTTATGAAATGAATGTGTTGAAGATACTTTTTTGGTAAAGAAAGATCAAAAATTGGCTTCCCATTTCAAATATTTCCATGCTTTTTTTTCATCGCTCTGAATTGAACTTAATTCTCCTTCCAGTATACGGGATTCTTTTTTTTCGTATCATTGTCATCATCCGAGACATCACTAAGTTCTAATCTAAGTTCAATTTGATTTATTCCTCAATTGTAAGGCTATTGAGTATTCCTCTCCTTTTTAGACACCTAGAAAAAAGTTTTTGTGGTTAAAGGGGTAGCACGGTATTCGATGAAAATAATAAAATTTACCAGAAAGTTTTATTATTTAAAAATTAAATATTTATACCTCACCATACTAACTCTCATCGGAAAACAAGGATTTGGGGGTGAGAGATATGAACAAGATATTCCCCCATCAAATGTCTGAAGAAGATTAATTGCAGAAAAGATCCAGAGAAAAAAAAAAAAAAGGGGACTTGTCCATGGTAACCCCACAGAAATATGGTTTTAATTTTATTACAATATTTCCCGTTTTTATTTAGTATTCTATAAACAATATTGAAGTATAAAAGAAAACTCACATGGCAAGAACTTACCTTTATAGCTGCATTGATTCAAGTAACGCCCAGACCGCACGATCGAGAGGGTAACGAAATCTCGACTCATACAAGCAACATTACTATATAATAATTTTTTTTTCTATTTTACAATTATTTAAACATTAACACAAAAATTTGTATGCAAGCAATTAGAAATACATATTGATAACTAACTTTGTACGACAGATAAAAAGAAGACATGTTATCATTGTATTTGAAAACAAAGCTAGGTTTGCCAGCTGAAAGTAAAATATGGATCATAACCATCGTTTGTTGATAAAAAGTGGTACTTTACTCACTCAAATCCGCTCAATCGTTAGATTTGGGATTTGCATACAAACGACTTTTCCAGATGCAAAAACGTATAATAATATCTAACCCGCACAATCGTGCAGGTTGGGTCTTAAAGGGATATGCCAGTATTTGAACTGACTTATTAAAAATATTTCCCCTAATATTTTTTGAGGCTCTAATAACTTCTGAAAGTGCTATATTAAATAGGGGGATGCATTGGCATCCCCTGTCGTGCTCTATTTTTCCCATCAAGCTGTTCGGTGAAATCACTTTGTATGCGTACATGAATTTTGGTTTCTTTGTCTATATATTTTACAGTATACGAATAAGTCAAACTATATTTTTATATAATCATTTCACTCAAAGTAACTTTTGGAGGATCATGTTCACATGATATACTTTAATATATGTTTAAAATAATATTTAAAGCGCATAGATTTTCATCACTAGAAATCAGATTCAGTATTCTTATTTACCGAGTAAAAATTTTTAAAAAAAGGCCCCCGAAAAAAATTTTATTTAATTTGGAAATTTTTTTTTTGAAATTAATCATTGAGTAATCAGTATTATATAATCACTTTTAAAATTTATAAATTTATTATATAAATGTTTAAAAATGCAGTTTACAGTTCCAAATTCAAAATAGACTTTTTAAACTTATTTTATATATATAAAAAGAAAACGATACGACTCTTGGGAAATTTTTTTAGCCCAAAGAGACTCTTAAAATATGTTAGGCACTGTTCTTTTATTGAGTATATATACACATTGACTCCTAGAGTTGGTTAACTGAGCGTTATACTGGTATATAGGAAAAACCGGTTGGCAAGTATGTTCGTTTTATTGTTGAGTTTTGAAGGAAATCTTGCTCCAAAGGGGGTTCGAAGACGTTATAGCAGTGCTTCTCAAACTTTCAACATTTGCTACCCAGTTTTCAATCATAATTTTCTTAGCGCTCCCCTCCATACAGTAACAATGTATTGAATTCAATAATGTACTTTGAAGCTAAAGCTACAATATACGATTTTAATTATAAGCTGTACAAATTATCGAGATAGTATTAAATTATGTATATGACAAGCCTATGGACGGTTACTGGTAATTATTAAACTTTTTCTAACTTAGTATTGATTAATTAATTATCGAATACATTGAGCAGTACTGATACATTATATCATTGTATATATAAATGTGGGTTTATTTTTTATTATGACAGAATGTATTTTGTTTTGCTTATTTTCAGTAAATCAATACTTTTTTAAATAAACTTTTATTTTCGATATGCTCGGGTCCCCCACATAGGGTTATCATGCCCCCCAAGTGGTTTGCGCCCCACAGTTTGAGAAATTCTGCAATAGAGATAAAAGTTCCTATTTTTGAACTACTTGACCACCAGACTAAAATGCTGTCAGGTATTTTCTTTTCTTGAATAGAGATTCATGAAACTGTGTTTTGCGAAGATCAATTTCAAAGGGGGCGGGGGTTACAGGGTCGTGAAAGATAAATATACTTCTGTTTTAAATATTCAAGCCCTGTTTCTTAAAACAAGAAATTGGGTCAATAAGAATGTTTTTCAATGCAGTCGAAAACTTAATACCAGAGCATATGTATGAATAACTTAAAGACAAGAACAAGTAGCATAAAAAAAATTAAAGTCAATTCCTGCTTAGTTCAAGAAAGAAAAAGTTTACTTTAGTTACTTTTTATTAAATAATTACAATCAATATAAATATGATAGAATCACAATATTAAATGACAAAAAAGAAAGCAATTTTCCTTGCAATTTTCCATTTTCCTTTCTATATAGGGTGTTGGACTATTATTTTTATTATTTTTGTTTGTTGCTATTTATTCATTAACCCTCCAAGCAGTCTGCACGTAAAATTCCGCCATTCCAGAAATGCTTTTTCTGCCTTCAAGCAAGATTCCCAAAAGCGGCCGAGCCGCATTCTTAAAAATACGGCTCAACCGCTTTTGAGAACACCACCTGAAAGCCAAAAAATATGTGCGGTGCATTTTTGAAGCATCTCCAGAATGGCAAGACTGTAAGTGCAGACCGCTTAGAGGGTTAATTAAATATAATTATTATAAAAAAAAAGAGTAGAGTAAAAAATAAATCACATTCTCACAGAAATTAGGCCATACCTGGTAACATTCGAATCCACGACCTTTGAGTTAGAAGTCCAAAACGCTGTCCAATGCGCTTCAGGGACACAACGAGAAATTTTCCTTTTCTTTGTATGGTGTTTCATTATTCTTTTTGTTTTTTACTATGCATTAATTAATTAAATAGAATTAATGAATTAATATTTGAAAAAAACTGTTAACATCAAGTGTCATCCATTACACGTTTAAAAAATGTATTCGAACTTGAGTGGATGAATAAAAAGTATTTTGTTAACGATTGAACATTTTAAATATTTATATAAATAAATATTATATAGGGAGATTGTGAACTAATAGTAGAAATTGAGCAATACGTAATCATACAGCTTCATGAAATACCCAGGGTTGCGGAAGGTTAATGGTTAGGGGTTTATATTGCTCTCAATTCTGAGTCTCCATGATAATGCTTCGAATATCGCATAAGTGGCGTTGACGACAATCGAACATGAGACATTCCTGCTTGTTGTGATTGAATATCGTTTGCTGAATTCAATATGAAATGTATCCTGGGGAATATTTTGAATAGATGCATTTTCCAATATTTACAGACAGAGAACTCGCGATGTACAAGTACTGTTTAGCACGAGGTACTCTATACACATCTGTTCGATAATACAATCGTGAATTACATTTTTTAGTAATGGTCTACAGCCGGCATGCATAATTTTTAAGATTTTTCTGAATAAAATAAACTATTAAGCTTTGTACTAAGATCAAGATAACATTTTCAAACAAATGGACGAATTATTTTTATAATATATTCAACGAAAATCTGAAGGAAAAATATACAGAATGTACAAATAACTTGTATAGAATTATAGTTTTTAAATAAATATAGGTTTAAAAGGCAAAGAAACAGACAATCTAAATCAAAAGAGAATTGAAATTTTTTCTAATTTCAAAAAGAATAAGTAGGTTATTATTGTTTGATTACATATATTTTAATGCATTACATTATCTTTTGAAATAAATATTTACAAAGCATTATTTTTACTTGGATTTTTTAACTGTAAATATACTGGACACCTAAAGAAATCATGCAAAATGTATCTAATAGAGTTAGAGAAAAAACTGGAAAAAAATTGTTAAGTTAAACCGCACACGTTTGCCCTTAAGAAATCTGCTGTGTAGTGATTATTTTCATTTTAAAAGTTTATTGTGTATTTAAAAATATATTGCTAGTAATGTAATGTACGTTTTCAGATATTTTGGTTACATATATATGCATTCATACGTATATTGAATATTTTTTATTTCAAAGGACCACAAAGCTATATATATATAGTCAAGTATGATAAATAATTATATTTGTTCAAATGAGATTTGAGCGAGTATTTATTAATATAACACTATAAAAACTAGAGCAGCCATTGACGTCAGATCTGGTGATATTGATCAATAGTCAAGTGACGAGGAGGACACCTGAAACAGCACCCCTCTCCAAACTTCCATACCACACCAACGAGAAGACTTTGAGTCTCAATATTACAGTGCTTCAGGCACTCTATACGCCGGGTCTTCATTGGCACTATAATCCAACTTATGGCAGGCCGGCCACTGGTCGTGATCATTACAACTATGCTACCACGCAATTATATGAGTTTTGAAAATTACTGTCTAAAGATTTCTATAATATTTTTCTATTATATACGATCATTAAAAAGTATCTTCATTTGAAATTATTTTTTACGATTATAGATGTACTAAATTTGTTAATGCTTGTCCAATGTGTCACACTTAGATGATCTTGGATTTTTTCATTCCATCTGTATGATTTTGCTTCACATCCGTTATAAATTCATGTCATTTTAATGAGTTCTCCACTCTTTTATCAGAGATATAATATTTTACTAATAATCTAAAGCTCGTATTATTAAAAAAAATAAGTCCTAGAAGGTTTATCTTGTTGATGGGGACATTATAGTAAGGTGCTAACAGAACAAGTAACATAAAAAAAAATTAAGTCAATTCCTATTAAGAAACAAAGAAAAATTTTATTTTATATTTACTTTTTATCCAATAATTACAATTAATATAAATAGGTATATTCATATAACAGAATCCCCATGTTATGTGGTATTTAATTTCCATTAATTATCCTTAAAGTATCGTGTTGTCATCCAAAACAATTGGGTATATAAAATTTCATTTCAATGAATGCTTTAAAATGTGAGAAAAAAAATCCTTTAAAAGTTTGACCCAAGTTGCTAAAAGTAAAGTCAATGTAACTGCGTCTGTAATTCTTTATACAATTAGTTTCAGTCAATTAATTTTAATTAACTATAGTCAAATTATCGCATTGTCAACCAAAACAATCGTGTATAGAAAATTTTAGCACAAATGAGAGCATTAAAATGTGAGAAAAAAACTTTTAGTTTTGACAGAAATCGCCAAAACGGTCGCTAATTCGCCTAAAAGGATGCCAACGTGGCTGTATTTGTAATTCTTTGAATACTTAGTTTTAATCAATTAAATTGTTTTAGTTATAAGAAAATTACCGTATTGTCATCCAAAACAGTCGTGTATGTAAAATGTCTGCTCAATTGAGAGCTTTAAAATGTATTTTATCAACTATTGAAAATTTAAACAAGATAAAAAATATATATATAGAAAGAGTGAGCTAAAGTAAGAATTGAAAAAAAAAATTAACTTTAGTATTAACATAACACTACGAGTTACAAATTAGGGAAAGAAACTGTCAAAATATGTATTATAAATAAGTATGACAAAAAATAAATAACAAAAAAGGATATAAAAAAACTGCATTTTACAAAACATGTAAAAACGCTTACTCTTCTGAGGATAACCTAATCCATGACATTATTCTTAAGGTTTTCCCAAGTGATATTTTTCAATTTGACATAAACAAATCATTTAAGTACCATACAAGGCAGCTTCATACATAATTTAAGAGGTTAATTAAAAGTTATTTATATAGATTACTTACAATCTTGCTTCAAAAAGGCATCACATTGCATAATGAGTTTTGAGACTTTTTTTTAAGGAGGAGATAAATAACTACTTAAACAACTATTCATCTTTTTATTATGAGTAGAGTGTAGCTTATTTTCTTAGCAAAACAATTATATGTCACGTGCCATAGACAAAGAGAAAAGTCCTATAAATGATAACTATTAAGCAGCTCATTTATTTTGAAATATACTCCAACAACATACAATTTATGTTTGAGAAGATCAATTAAGTATTGTGCATAACTATTTATCTCAATGTTAAGTTTGTGCATTGGCTTTCTTTAACATATAATTAAATTTAAATTTTTGATGAGTTGAAGCAAAACTGCTTTTTTGATTTTTATCTCTTAATTCACAGTTTAAGGAAGTACATTTTGAAGAAAGTAAAAAACTAAAATCATATTGCATTCTTTTGTAATTATAAGCATGTCATTGCCCACAATATGTTCTGATTTCTTATGCATTTATAAAATAAACCGTGGAATGATATACGTCTAAATATCTCTATTTATTTTAGACTCATGCTTCAATAAATTTATCAATACGTCATTCATTCTACGAAAAGTTTCTTGTATCAGTTGTTTAGAAAGGAAATTTAAATAACTCTTGAAAGGTTCGGAAGTACTTCCATAAGTTAAAATCAAATTGTTGTCAAAAAAATTGTTAAAAATCTACTTTAATTAACTTTTTAAATTTGCTTCAGATATTTTAAAATTGTCTTAAAATTTATGTGAGCAATCAATTGCTTGGAGGAATTTCATCATATAACTTAGGACTACTAATTTGTAATACTACTCTGAATAATATAGAGCATTTAATGGGAAAAGTATTTTCCACTGTGACGAGTTCCCTGTAAAATATTACGTTTTTCACAGAGTAGATACACAGAGTAGTAGGTATAATCCCAAAGTTTCATCCTTCTATCTCTGTAATATCGTTACGTCATCAAAAGATCGAACCCCATAGGAATAACACAGGATTCTAATTTTAGTGATAACGCCCCCTAAGACTACTATCTACATACGAATTATAACAGATGAAACAGTTCAACGAGAACATATGGTCCGAGTTTCATTAACGAATCTCAAAAATCCTCGGAGCTATGCGGGATTTTAATAAAAATTCTAACTAAAATAATTTTAAAATGTTAAATATATGGGTAAAGAAATGCAGGGTACCATTTACAATAAATATGTCTAGGATGCTCATAGGAAGAATGAATCAGCCAGTGCGGTCGACGGGTGGCATAGAATTCCGAGTTATTTCTGGGAAGCCAACCCACTGTAGAGGAGGGAGCTAATTCACGTAAAGCTCGCTAATACATGCCGGTGGACTTCCAAGAAATCAAGTTCGAAACTGTATAGGGAAGGGGTAAAAATGTTTCCAGTCCCCAAAGAATTGTATGGGAACATGATGGTATAGTGCTTAAGCCCTCCCCATACCTGAACAATGACCAATGAAGCAGATGACATGAGATGGGTCTCGACTAGTAGAATATTTGGTTCAAATCTCAAGTCCGAGACTGGAACAAGAGTCAATACATTGTGATTTTAAACAAATTAAAAATGTTTAAGACAGTTAAAAACTATGGAAGAAATAGCCATATGAGCATGAAATTATAATAACTGGAAAAACATAGAGAGGGATCGAATGAGCCTGGTCCGAATGGACTGTGAGGCTCAGGTACCGACATATTGGCCAAAAAGCTGTACAGGGGATGCGTCCCAACAGATATAGTATATAAACATTAGTTATTATGATCCCCAAAATATCAGTCACATAGTACCAAAAAAGTGGCATGCTAAAATATTAGGCAACGGTGTGCGCGCGCTCATCTGTGTCGTGAAGGTATGCGCACGTATCGTAAAAATTTACCTTCATACTTTTTCCCTAAAGCCGAAAAAGAAGTACGCCCAAAAATAAATATACGAATACAAATGGCTCTTATAATTTGTTACAATGTAATATATATAAATGTGTTTATGTTCATTGCAATGCGTTCGTAATAAATACATCTATAATCATATACTTGCAACTGTGCTATTTAAATTGGCTTATGATTTATGTACATGAAACACAATTTGAAGATTATTTTATTATTTTTTTTAAAATTTCCTGTAGGTATGTTTGGTTTAATAACAAAAAGTTTTCTAACAAATGCATCAGAAAAGCTCCTTAGGCGAAGGATGATATATCCCTACTAGTAGTGACGTTACAAATCAGCGCAAAGCAAAGGTTCGCAGACACGGGAGGAGGGGTTATAAAGCTCAGTGGTAGGAAACATTCGACTGCAGATCGAGAGATCCCCGGTTCAAACCCGGGTGTCCTCTTCTTTAGGGAAGTGAAGAGAAATATTTTTTTTTGATGTTTTGAAGGCCGAAATGATCTGTCCCATTCTCTGTATATTTCTAGACAAATCGTTTTTGCATCTGTGACGGTGTGCGCACGCATCGTAAAAATTTACCCTCATCCTATTTCTTTAACGCCTCAAAAGAAGTATAACTTCAAAAACGCATATTTTCAAAATCACAGTTCTCACACACACAATAAAGCAAAAGACGAAAATAAACTTGGATCGGATGAGGCCTGGGAGGGGGAGCAGGTTTTATAAAATTTTACTACGTACATTGTATTATCCACTTATCATTATTGTTATTACGTACATTGTACTGTGTTCTACGCATCAATAATCACCACTTTGGGAGACTCATATTGTAGAAAAATGAGTTTATTTGGAGTCTAAAACTATTTAACTATAATTAAATCATTTCCCATTTTTTGAAGCTACATCCCTTTTGTATCAATACTAAATTTTAAGAAATTCAAATTATTTTTCTTTTAAACTCATACCATAGAGCATCTTTCCTTATAAGTAAGTTCCAATTAACACAATAAGTTTTTTCTCCGTATAACCGTAATCCGCCTTAATGTTAAATTAATCCATGGTCAAAAGTTATTGAGAAACCTTATAAATATTAAATAACATTCCATTAATCCCTTTTGTTGAGGAATTCTTAATATAATTACGACACAACTCAGTCAAAAGCCATTTCCTTTTACTTGTTAAATAAGGAGATGCCAAGAGATCCTATTCAATTGAAAACAGTCCAACTAATCATCAGCTTCTTTTTAATCTCTCATTAGAGAATCGAAAGGAGTCAACCCAATTACTTGACTTCTTCTGAGACGATAGAATTTTAATTTTGTGTCAGAGGATTATTCCATTTACGAGAAACTTCTACTCTCAGGCGGAATTGAGAGATTCGTTTAAGAATGGTGAAGAAGATTAATTAGTTTTAAGAATGAAACCGATAATTAGAAATGTGTTGTGTATTGGTATGAATTTTCTAATAAAATTAATTAGTAATGTTTCCGCTTAGAACTTAAGGGGAAATTAAACTTTAAACATAAATTTCAATCAGTACAAATATGTAAAATGACAATTAATTAATATTAAAATAAAAATAATATCAAGATAAATGAGCTTATTTTTTAAAGCAGTTAATCCAAATATTTAATTAAAACAGAACTAACAGGGAAAAAAGTCTTCTAATGGTCAGTTTAAAATTTAAAAAATGACACAATAAATGTTATGATATAATTTAATTAAAAATAAGGCTACTTAATATAAGTTTACTTTATACAGGGTTTGAGTATAAGAAATGGATTATCTCCAGATCACAAATACAACTACGTGTAGTGAAGAATGATAAAAACCAATATAATCTGATATTTTTTGATAATGATGTTCAAATATATAATTTAAGCATATTTACATCTTAAAAAATGTAACATATAAAGGTTTTCAAATAAGTTTTTTAAAAATTGTTTTCGTATGTTAGCTTATTTTATCTAATAAATTAAGTCATTTCTATATTACCATGGTAAGTTTTCTTATAGTTGGTTTTTGAAATAGTGAAAGTTTATGTTATTATCTTAGTATATATTTTTAATAAATTTACCTATATGTAGACAGTTACATCATACAGATTTTTTTTTAACTTGAGAAGTCAAACTTTTTAACCTAAAATATAAATTTAGCATATTTTGGTTTAATTCAAGATTTCTTTTAAAAAAATTTAAAATCAAATTATATAGATATTTAGCTGTCCATCGAGCTACCCATCTTTTTTTTTTCAGAAAAGAAAGATGAGTTACAAACTATTTTCTTTAATGAGAACACTGCAATAGGATTAATTTAAGGAATATGGACCTTTAAGTATATTATATACAAGATAAGTGTAAAATAATTTTTTTTTTAATAAAACATATTTTTATTCGATTTCTTTTTTGAAAGTATCAAGATTTTTTTTTTCTTAATGATTTCTTCGATTCATTTACTGAATTGAAAAATTCATACTGACCTTCCATTGAAACTAATATTTTGAACTATAAAGTACAAATAACAATCCTCCTCAAGTGAATTTTTTTTTTCAGTAAAAATAATTTTTAAATTTTTTACCTATCCGTATTAAAGATGAGGCGCTGTCGATTGGTTTTTATCTTTAATAAACTTTATTTCTATGCAACTTTCGAAATATTGATGGAAAGAGGTATTTTGGTATTAATAAATCCCCGTTTCGGCTGTATATATCACCCCAGGTGAAATTTAAATTTTTAAACCCCAGAGGTCTTTTTTCATTTTTTTGAAATCAAAATTAATCACCAACCATAAAAAGAAAAATTATCTTAAACAAGTTGAGATAGCTTCAAAAATCTAAACAGGCAAAATAAATTTAATATAGTTTAGTTTAAGGCATATTTATCACAAAACTAATTTGTAAGGAAAACATGTTTGTCTTCTGTTTTTTTATGGTTGATTGAATTAAGTAAGTGTTTTTTTCTCTCTATTTTATATTCTGGATAATTTACATTTTCTTTAACAACCTATTTTTAAATAAACCCCATAAGCCTATGAACTTAATTTTTCTAAAATACCGTCACATTGTCTAAATTAAATTTTGATAGTTTTCTTTAAGTCTAATTCAGAAGGCTTAGAAGAGTTAATAGAATTAACCATGTATCTAGGTACAGTATAAATCTCCTTTAAAAAATTATTTTTCCGAAAATGTATTGATTTAGAATGATATCTAAATAATAACATCTACTAATACATTAAATTATTCTTACGCATTATACTTATATTTATATAGCGTCTTCTGACTGAGTTGCATTAACTTCATTATATACTTATGTTTAATTTTCTCATATAATTTTTCCTTGTTTTTCTTATATTTTTTTTTTCTTTATATTCTTCTCTGTGAGAAAAACCTCATTGTTCTCTATTCATAATTTCATTTTATTTTGGTGTCTGGTTTATCATCCACGTTTGTTTTTAAACATGGATCTATTTTTATCCTATTATGTCAAAAATTTCTGAGCTACGGGGAAGGTGGTACTATAAAGCAGCTAAACCCTAATTCGCTGATCTTATTCAGCGATAGCTTTAGAAACCATAATAGGTCTCCATTTTAGTCCAACCACTCTTTTTGCATATTCAATTGTTATGTTACCACTAGGCCATGGCTAGCATAGTGATTAGAGCGTCGGACTACAGACCGAAAGACCTGGGTTCAATGCCCGATGCCACACAATACCTACCGAGTACACATGGATTAGGGGCTCTTTAAATCAGACTGCCCGAAAGTCTTGTGGGTGGTCGCAGCCGAAACCACGGGTGAAGGTGGTTGCAAAATATTTCCCTCCCATCCAGTTACATGTCTAACTTGTAGAGGTGGAGATAGGTGTCGTCGCCAATCATCGAGTAGAAGTCCAACCTGTCTCAGGCTCTGGCAACTTCAATTTCATCCCTTCGGGAATGAGGCAACAACAACAATTGTTATTTTTCTTTGAATCCAATTTCTTTCTTCTTTAGCCTTGTAGGTTGTACAATACTTTCTCACTTAGTATTTTAATTTATTTTTTATGCTATACAGACACATATACATATATAGTCTTATTCTCTACAAAAAAGAGATAACATCCAACAATCACATTCGAAAAACACATAGACAATAGGAAAATCACACAATGAAGGACATATGTATATATATATATATATCAAGAAATAATTGCAGGATCGTAAAGAAACTTGGCATGAAGGGGTACATGTCGGGGAGATATGCAAATGATTAGAAATGCAGCGTGATTGTCTACTACGTATAGCCCGTAGAGGGCGTTAAACGTCGTTCTCCGTGGAGTATAAAACGAGTAACCAAAGCTTGCTTTAGTGTGCTGAATCGTTTACAAAGGAAGAGCTGAGGTAGACATGCCATTACGCCGTTTTCGAATACAATAAGAGCAGCCGTTGCAGTTTGAGACAGGGAGAATCATCGGCATGATGGAAGCTGGGTGGACAGCTAAGCGTTTAGCTCGTCAATTTCGCCACTCTGATTGTGTTGTGAGGAGATGTTGGGACCAATGGATCCGACAGATGTCATTTACACGAAGACCAGGCTCAGGACGCCCTCAACAGACCAATCGTTGAGAAGACCGTCACATCGTAAGAAATGCAAGGCGTACACCCAAATGCTTCATCGGCCACCATCCAGGCACAGGTAGCTCCTTCACTAGGGGCCTCTGTATTTTCTCGAACCATACGAAGGCGCCTGGCGGAAAAAAAACTTGGATAACGTCACCCATTACATGGGCTGACCTCGACTCCCACCCATCGACACCTCCGTTTGGAGTGGTGTCGCCCAATAATAAACTGTATTGCAGCGGAATGGAAGCAGTTTGTCTCTACCGACGAACCCAGATTCAATCTCAGCAGTGATGACAATCGTGTTCGTCTGTGAAGACCCCGTGGTGAAAGCCTCGATCCTGCCTTTGTTTTATATTGACACACCTCTCCACAGCAGATGTGATGGTATTGGGTGCCATTGCCTACAATACACTCTCACCCCTAGTATTGATCCGTGGCAACATGACAGCCCAGTGGTATGTCCATGACATCCTACAACCACATGTGTTGCCTCTCAAGCAACGTCTCCCAGGAGCCCTTTTTCAAAACGACAATGATCGTCCTCTCCTGGTAAGGGTGTCACAAGACTGTCTCCACACGGTTACTACCCTTTCTTGGCCAACTGATCCCCAGATTTGTCTCCAATCGAACATACATGGGATCATTTGGGACTTCGAGTTGGGCATCCCAAGAATTTGAATGAACTAGAGGCACGGTTACAGCAAATATGGAACGAAATGTCTTAATACAACACACAGAACTTGTATGTCTCAATGCCTGATCATATCTCATCGTACATTCGCGCTAGAGGAGGTTCAAGAGGATATAAAATCCTCCATTCTTTTGCCTTTGTCTCTAAAGTAAATGATCTTTTTTATTTGATTTTCTAATAATTTACTTTTATCAAAGTATTCATTACGTATGTAAAATTTCGCTTCATTTTGACGACTCCTTCTTGGTGCGCTATTTTTTTTGTGTGTGTGAGTCCATGAGTGTATATATACTTAGCCTAAATAGTCGTCAAAATGGATTCCTCAGATTACTCTTTATCATTTGGTACCTTTAGCGTGTTTCCGAGACGTGTTCGTGAGAAGATAGTATGAAGTTCTCTCATAGATAGACGCATTAATACGCTTGTTTATACCCGGTTTTTTATAATGTAGATCACTTATGGACTTGTTATTTAAATAGCAAAGAAAAATAAAATTTATTTTCGTGATAAAGACGTAAAAAATGTTTTCAAATAAATGTAGCTCTACTTTAAATTATGTCAGGAACTTTTATTACATTATGTAAAATGTCCTAGCAATTAAAACTTGAAGAAATACGAAACAAGATCTACCCTTGAATTTAAATTTTGGTTAATTGATTTCATTACACAAAATTATAGATCATGACCAATGTTTATCAAGCCGCCCTTGCCTACATCTTGGCTTGAATTGGTTTCTATAAGAGTCAGCTGCTCTTAAGTCCTGCTACAATACTTTATTGTTTGAAACCGCGCGGTTTCATGGACTTGATCTAGATGTTTCTGTCGATCAAATGGAATAAGAAACAACAAGAACATTAAGTAAAATTGCTCTTAATATGTAATGATATTGAAATATACTCTAAAACAAACAGAAAATCGAAGCACCAAGAAAGAGTTGTCCAATAGCGACCAAAAATGGGGTTTAGAAAGATTATATACCGAATATAAAATGATTACAATTTCAGAAAAATTGAATAATTTATTTCAGAGTTACATAGTTACAAAGCAAAAGCTTAATAAGGCGTTCACCCACCTCTAGTCAGTATTCAAGCTACCACACTTCGTAGCACACGTGATAAAGCACCCTGATGGTCTCCTGTGATATTTCTTGCCAAATTTACTCCTAATGTCGTGCCAGGTCATCAAAATTCCCTAGTAGATGCAATCGCCTTCGCCACCAGACATTCTCGATTAGAGAGAGATTTGGCTGGCAAAGAGTGATTGATAATCTGTAAAGCAGTTAATAGCAACACGTGCCGTATGTGGATTGACATTATCTTGCTGAATAATTAGGACAGAGTACTGCAAAAGGAACGGTAGCAAATCAGTTCTCAGAATGACGTCGACGTACCGCTGTGCTATAAGTGTGCCTCTAATGACGATCAAAGGGGTCCAGCTGTCACAAGAAAAGGAACCCCGGACCATAACACCTGATTAAGGGCCTGTGTGGCATGCAATAGAGAAAGCAGCTACACAGTGTCTGGAGACGCTGCCCTGAGCGTCTCCAGACACTTCGATTATCGTCAGGACACAGTTGGAGGCGGGATTCGTCATTAAACACTATACGTTTCTAGTCAGCATCATTCCAACCTGACAGAGCCACGCAACACTGTAATCTGGCTCGACAATGGGCAGGCATGAGTGGCAGGTGGCGTAGCGGTCAATACGAGCGTAAATTTCGCTCTTTCAGCCGTCTGTGAATATTCATTGTGGACACTCGTGTGTGAGTCACACGTTTGATTATTGATAACGATGAATCAGGCGCTTTGACAGTTGATCTGACAGTCAATCTGTCCTCCAGATCTGCTGTGGACCTAGATCGACCGCTACCATCATGACGCGGAAATCTGCCGTTGTCCACCCAATCTTGCTTGCATTTTCTAATGGCCGCATCGCTTCGACCCATATGAGGATCAATTCTCCGATTTGCTCAACCTGCCTCTCTCAGTCAAATGATACGACATCTTTCAAACTTTGATAGTTGCTCGTAATGAGCTCAAATCTTCCAGTGAGGTACTTTTTCAGTCGTTGAAAGGTATCCTAAATTGGAAGACAACAGAAAGTTTGACAATCAGATTCAGAATTGCTTCTTATAGCTGATTGCGATATAGCTTCCACTATTCATTTGTAGACCAAATTTTAATCATTTGCATGTTCTGCACAAATATCTTTGCATAAGAAATTTCATTACAATCGGTCAGATCCTTTTTGATGCGACGGTTTTTTTTTTTTGGTTATAGAGTGTATTTAACACTTATTATAACTTATATTTAACTTGTTTCAGTATCATTTAATAAATTTCACTAAATCGAACACAGCACAGCAATTTTGGGACTTCAATGCCTGATTACTTTGAGTTGAAGTTACTTATAGTCCAGTTACTTAGACAAAAATTAAACAGAGGCAGGCATCATGAGATAAGTAACTCAGAAAACAAAAGAATTCCAACTACAATATCTGATTTTCTTACAATTCTGGAAAAAGTACATGATGGTGCCTTAAATGTAACAAAACCTTTTTGAGTTGCGTCCCCCATTTTACATTCGAAGTTGTCCCCTCACTATTTAGAATTTTAAAATAAATAAAAGTGACTCATATTAAGATAATGTTAATCTGTATTTATATGGTGTTGCTATGAAGAACATAATAGGTTATTTTGAATTTGATATGAAACATTATAGACGGAAGCATTCAAAATTGTTGTAGCATCTTTCTTTAGACTTGTAGATAGATTTCCAAGAAGATTCCTAGGGACTTAACGCAAGCTCTTTCTACATGCTGTGTAAAATAAATGTGTAGATTTTATAACATTGAAAAAGTTGTCTTTTCCTTTTGAACCACTATTTTCCAAATTTATTTTAAGTAAAAGTTGGTAAACTCCATAGGAAAGAGATCGTTCTTTCTTTCCCTATACTTCGAGAAAAAGGCTTATTTTGGATAAGATCTGAACATATTGTGTATATATTAAGATAATAAGCAATTTTATTCCACACTGGCGGTAGAAATATATTAATATACATGCTGAATATATACGGCTCTACAATTAATTAGATATCATAATACAATTGGAGAGAACTAATTTAAAACCCTCCACCTGTGGATTAAATGTTTCTCGAATTAAATAATTTTTTTATGCAATGATTGTTTTTATTTCATTTGAAATCATTTTTAACCCGCGGTCACTCGCGCCTGTTTTTGCTACCTTCGTTACTCGCGGGGTGTAGAGTACACCCCAAACTTTTAACACGTGTATTTAAATATGAAAAAAATTTTAAGTTAAGTATGATATATATTTATGAAGTACAAGATGTTTTTTGTATTATACAAATAAAATTATTAAATTTATTGCATATAAATGAGACTAACATTAATTTAAAGTAAACCTACAAAATTTTCATTCTAAAGTACACAATTTTATATTTTTACACAAACCACAAGTAAAACGTATATACCAGTAATTATTTACCTTTATAATTAATGATAAGGATAGTAAAAAGTAGAAAAATAAAATTGTAATCATTTTTCAAACATTCAGAGGAGACTGTATTCATATGCTTTAAGCACAAATTTTTCTTACATTGAAGACAAAGAAAAGTAATTCTTACATCTTTTACCCGTAGACAAATAGTGCAACACCCTTTTATTGGCGGATTAATGTTTTTAATATCTTCTGTGTTAGTAAAGCTTCTTTTGAGTATTTTGTTAAGGTTTGGGAGTTCCGATCTCATATCCCACTACGGCTGCACACGATTCATTCTAATCTCCTCTAATAATCTTGAGCATCTCATTTTCTTTTCAAGAAGAACCGAATGATTGACAATGGAAGCATTAATTACTGCAGTATTAAGTAGATGATAAAACATTCACAATGGCCAATGGTAACATATTCGCGATACATCATAAATACTGCACATTTCATCAGTGATATAAATACCGCCTGTATTATAAAAATTTACGATTTCAAATTACATCTCTCCAAGAAGTTTGGTTTTGAAATTACGCAGCCATCGAATTCATTACTTCATCTTGACAATCTGTTGATACAGTATCTTATAGACGACAAAATCGCTGTTTCTCCCTTTCCCATGAAGTGTTTGTCATAATTTCTGGAAAATGCTTTGAAAAATGTTTTTAAAAAATTATATTTAACAATTATTTTATAGAATTATATTATTTTTATGCTACAGTTATTGAAATTTTAAATAAAATATGCATGCATATTAATATATTTGAAAAAGAATGTAAACAGAAAGAGTAAAACGTAATTTATTTTAGATGCTTCGATTACGAAAATGTAACTCAATCCTCGCGGGGTGTTCTCAACACCCCAGATAAACTTTTGAAGGTCGTTACATTCCAATCGTCCTAGCGAGATTGATTACGTCATGCCTGAAGGTTCAATGACCTAAAATGTGCAGCTACAGAAAAAATCGTGTTTCTGCGCATTCTCTTTAGAATCTTAGGAGGCTTTTCTTGTTGCTGGGGTGTACAGAACAACCCGCGCGAGTGATCGCGGGTTAATTGATAAAAAATTTCTTTACAAAAATTCCTGACTTTTTTCACTATAAAGTCTCAAAAGTTATTTAGAACTGTACAATTTTTTTATTATTGTTATCATTATTATTTCGAAATTCATTGTCTTATTTGGAAATCATTCGATTTAAATTCAAGCTTTTTTGTAAAATTTTCAAATTTTAGTCCTTTTACTGTTACGAATCATTGTCTTTTACAATCGATATTATCTAAACTTAATTCTTTAACTTATGGGGTCTCAGGGGTGTTAAATTTTTCTAGAGGTCTGAAAATATAAAAAAATTTTCAAACAGGTGTAATTCTATTAAATTTAAATTAAATGATTCGAATTTTTACATATTATTTATAAAAGACTGGGGCTTCAGAAAAGTATAAAATGTTTTAAATATAATAATAATTTTAAAAATCATAAGCATATAAAAATTCTATGATAAATATTAAGTATTTTTTTGCGTTGAACACGCTATTTTCTAAAATATTAGCTTCTGATGTATAAAACTTTATAGAATTATAAAATGCATCATACTCTTTAAGCCCTACCTAATTTTAGTATTATGTATCTTTAGTATTTCAAAATATTTGTAAAACATTGCAATTTTTTAAATATTTTTAAAAAATGTGTATTTTTATTTATTAAAATATGTAAGTTATTATTCTATTTATATAAAAATAGCTAGTGTAATGAAAATGCATTTAGCTTTATTAATCAACTTATAGCTAGTAATTAAAGCTACTATTTTAGAAAATAGCATGCGCGACGTGAAACTTAATAAATATTTCTTATAGAAAAGTTTCTTATTTTCATATGCTTATAATTTTTAAAATTATGGTTATATTTTAAACATTTTATACTTTACTAAAGCCACATTCCCTCACAAATAATGTGTAAAAGATTCGAATTATTTAATTTAAATTTAAAACAATTATACCTGTTTGAAAATTGTTTATATTTTCAGACCTCTAGAAAAATTTAACACCCCTGAGACCTCTTATGCAATAAATATGTATTAAATAAAATTATACTTATTGTGTTAAATAAGAACCTTAAAAAGATCATAACATGTTAATGTCAATAAATTTTGCATTAATTCTGAGAACAGCCAAGAAATTAAGAGTGTATAGCTTATTTTTAAAGAAAATACAAAGCGAAAATGGAAACAATATTTTTTCCATTTATCGAAAATTTAAGCTATAAACTTCTAGTTCTTCTCTTTCTTTCCTCTACAAAATCAATGATTGATACTAACTTTGAAACATCGCAGTATCAAATCAAAAAGATAACTTTATCGGTCTTTTTTGCTCCATTTTTTTCTAAGGACCTGAGAATGAAAGAGCCAAATAAATTGAGATAACATTGATAAATCTTCCTTTGCTCAGAAAGACATTAATCATTTTTCTTCTGAGACGACTGAATTACTTAAATGAAAAGGGGGTTTTTTTTGTATCTTTTATTATTCTTTTTTAATTCGATGGAGATTTTAGACTTGTGAGTGCTTCATTTCATTAAATAGCTAATTTTCTTATAATTGCGCCAAATTTTTTCAAAGAAAATTCTTTTTGGTAACTAATATTATAATTAAATTTTGATGCAAAAAATATACCGTTTAATGAATAAAAACTAAATCTGAGTTATGAATACATTTTTTTTCTAAACTCCAATGATTTATGAAAAATTATTTTAGAAATATTGTGTGAAAAAAATCTGAAATAAAACTCCTAAAAATAAATATCAAATTGTGTAGAGAAGCTGTATGTTTCCTCGGTACTTGTCTGTTCCTTACATTTTCTTCGCAACTTGGCGTTATTGAAGACAACACACAATACACACATAAAAAATATTAGTTCTCATTGGTTTTTCATTCCCATTGGATTTAATTTGAAAAAGTTGTTACTGATAAAAGACCGCAACTTGTTTTGAAAATGTAGTAGTAAAAGGTTACTAGCGTAAATACTCTGCTTGGAATCGGTTGTATCATTTTTCGTGACTTTATTACCTACACAGGTGAAACAGAAAGTATCGTTTCCTCTATATTAATACTTTATTTTATATTTTTTTCAAATGTTTTTAATGATTTACATTGCTCTGTAATTTTATATTAAAATGAACCATTTTGTTCAGTTACCTATGAAATTGATTTTCTTCACATGCGCAAAACATAGAACACTTTTCTTTTTACAGATAATTCATAATAGGCAGTCAGGATAGTATAACTATAATCTTCATAAGTATTTACGTTATTTTCAACATCAATTTAGTTAATACTATTCTTTAAGAAATGCTTTATTTTTATACGTATACAGTGCATTTTAAATATTTGTATAAAATCCTTCCAATAAAGCAAATATATCACATTATTTTTCAAACATATCATCAACAACTTTAAAGATATTCAAATATTATATTGACATAAATCCCTTTAAATTATTGCCTTAAGAGTCCTAAGTAAAACTAATATTATATGTGACGTTATTGAAAATGAAAATACAATTTTAATCTTTGCTATGAAAATAATTAACTAACATGAAATATAAATGCAGGGTTGTTATGCATTCAATTTATTAATGCGAAATAAATATGTCTTCATGATTATTAAAATTTGTATTTAACTGCTATAAGCCAAATATTTTTTTTTAATATTGTCTATAAAAATATTATTATTATTCTTATTGTTCTATTTTCTGTCGCACAACTTTTAATTCAAAAATATTTTTTTTTCAATAATTAATAAATTATTATGGATTTTTAAAATTCAATGTAAACTTGAAATACAAGATGTAAAATTAAATTTCCAGACTGCACATGCCCTAGACGATAGGCTTGGTGTGAAGGAGAGGGTATAAAATAAAGTTGAACTTAATATTTTCGGAGTTGGTGGCCTGTTATTCCATCCCTGTATCTAGTTCAGACTTGTTTTTTATCCTTGTTTGAGAAAGTCGTTGTTGGTCGAAGAGCCACGATCACGATAAATGTAAAAAATTGAGCTGTGCATCAATTTGAAATTCCTCGTGAAATTAAAAAAATCCAAATAAATGTTTTAAGTTGTTAAAGGAGTGTAAAGGAATGTTTGGAGATAATTGCAAGTCACATAGTCAATTTTTTGAATGGCACGAATAATTTTCGGAAGATCGAAAGATTGTTGAAGAGGATAAACATTCTTGTCGATCTGTTATTTTAAGAACAGGCGATGCTTCTCATTTTTGTTCAATATTAATGGCATCATTATGGTTGAATGGCTACCCCGAAGCCAAACGGCAAAACAGCAGTGCCACATTCAGGTCTTGAAAACATTTTAAGAAAAAGTGAGGAAGAAAAAGCTAGAAATATGTAGAGGGACAATACGTGGGTTTTGCACCAAGACATCACCTCGGCGCACAACACCCTCTCTTTGAAACAATTCTTGGCTGACAAATGCATTACTGTTCTCGGGCATCCACCGTACTCACCAGATCAACCTGTTTCTTAAAGTGAAAAATGCTTGATTGGAACACATTTTCAGTCTGCATAAGAGATGAAGGTAAAAACGACACACTTACTGAAGATGGTGACATCTAATGAACCGCAGCACTGTTTTGAACGCGGAAAACCTCGTATACAGCTATAAATTAATGGGGAAGGAGAGCATGTTGACGGGTATTAAAAGGTATTTGCACATTATTTTCAATCAAGTTAATATTTAAGACTAGTCCAGTTATTAAATTGTCACAATAGTAAATGTATTTTATTACTCAAACGATATTTCCATATTAATATAACATTAAATAATGTTTTCATTACTTAACATACATAACTGTAGTTTTTTTCATATATCTAGCAAGAACTTTTTAATGCATTGAAATAAAAACTTTTGAATCTTAAAATTACTTATTTATCTTAAACAGAAAAATTTTTTAAATCTTGATGCAGAAAATTTAAAAAACTGGAGTTTATTTATTTTTTTTTTTACAAAATGATTTCAGACGAGAAAAAATGGATAGATTCAGCAGGATAAGAAAAAAAAAAAAAAAGTAAACAAAAATGAGATAAAAAAGAATTTTTTTATGAGTTCAAATTGAATTAAAGTTGGTCATCCAGATATTGTACCGGGGTCAAATATACTTACCAAATTTTCATTCTGTATAAAACCCATTTTAGGTGTTCATTGCCCCGCACATAGTATTACAATTCCGGATAGTCAAAAGTTTTTCCAACAATGCTTATTCTATTTTTCTAGAATATGCAGGCCACATCTCCTTTAAATAAATGCATGAAAAATTTTGGGGGAAAGAAACTGAGGTCTTTGGGAGGAAATACATTGACAAAACAGAATGAAATACGTTAAAAATTTTGAAACAAAAAACTAAAAATCAACCTTCAAGTTTCCTAAGAACCATAGATGTTATTTCGAAAATTTCAAAAGGAAATCTTTATAGGCATTTCAATTCCAAAAACAATAAAAACATTTCAGTACTAAAGGGTGTTTAAAAATAAAAAAAGCTTTTATAAATAAATAATGTAACTTTCCTTTACCATATGTGTAACTCCTGATTTAAAATATATTTATTTCAGTTTAAAAAAAAATTATAATTAAAGTTGAAAATAAAGAACAAATGCAAATTTTGCAAGCAAATGCGATCATTTGAAATTTTTGAGAGATAAATTTGAAATTACTTTGAGTGGGGACTGAGAAACATGTTTACCTGTCTGCTTCAAAGTTTATTTCCTTCTGCTTCAAAATAAAATTCAATTTTTCCAATAGCTTTTGAGTTTTTTCAGACTGTAGTATTTGAGAGATTCATGATCACGAACTCATGGGCTGCTTTAACACAGTCTAGTCCTGAAGCAACTAAAGACAGACAGTGGAAATAATGCGTGTTAAACCTTTTAAAATGCTTCAGGTTGATGTGGAGTGAAATTTGAAAAATATAGCCTCGTGTTTTGTATTTCTGTTCAAGATTTGCTGTTATAATCAGGTCTACGATCTTAACGACATTTGTTTGTGTTTCACAATCTTTAAAATTTGGAATTTTTCAACGAAAAAAAGAAGTACGAGTAACCAAATTAGGCATAAATGAGTAAAAATGTAATTTTCTGTGAGCGTTGCATGTAACATATGGATTCTGTTGGTGATAGAACACATAACTTTACTTGATGATTGCGTGTGTGCTTTACGTATAAAATATTACAAATAATATGGAATAAATAATTTAGATTAAAAACAAAAAAATAACATAGAAATTTTTTGTCGAGATATTTTATAAGTATAAGAAGAAATTGCACGCAAAAGTTGTTGCAAACACAGGGGATTATAAAGACCAGAGTTAAGCAGATTTCCAATTATATTGTGAATTCATGTTTTATTCATTTATAGTGGAATTTAATGGTTTGAATGGATGGGGAATTTAGATGTTCTATACAGAGTAACACTGAAATACAAAGGGTTAAGAAAATATCTTGTTTCGTTTGCCTTGCCGATGATTCCTGCTCATGGTGGTATCAAGGGAAATGAAAGAGCCAATTTCCTGCCAAAGAAGAGAACGGCTATTCTACAAACCTCTAATAACCATATGACTTTCAATTCTTCGAAATTCCTAATTCCTTCTACCTATTAAAAAAAGGTAAGGGAAAAAAAGGCCTAAGAGTATCACTAATTCAAAGCCAGTCATTCCAAATTTTCTTCGTCCTATGGCCGTGGCGTTATTTTGGCTTTTGACTGGGCACATTTTGTTTGAGTGCCCCTCTTTTTAAAATCCTGTACTCTCTGTAACTCTTAGAGATTCCATGGATAAGGATCCTATTAATGAATGTATTACATTTTTGTCTTTTAACTCTATTGTTCTTAAGGTATCCGACTACGTTCGGAACCGTGATTTTAAAAAGCGCATAAATGGATAATTTTCATGATATTTAGTGTCAATTAGACTAGAATACATGTATAAAATTGTTTTAAGGACACATTTTGACAAAGAAAATTTATTTAAATACACTATTTTGGCAAAATATTAACAGAATAACCTTTTTTCAAAATGTTCTCCTTTTACAAAAAAATTGCTTCTAAAATAATACTATTTTGTGTGTGTGTGTGCTTACTTAAAGTAAAGACTTCTTCAGAGAGTCTGAACTATATGAGTTTTGAAAAATTCACATCATTTTCAGAGTTACAACCCATTAAAATATAATTATCGACGTTTTTTTCTTAAAATTTCTCCCCTCTGTAGTCGTAAAACATGGATAAACCCACTTCTAAGTTATATATTAAAAAAAATTCTTGTTGAGTCTCTGTAGAGAGGTCTGAGATATATACAGGCAAAATATTATTATAATAGAAGTCTGTTTCACAAAAGGAGAATATTTTGAAAATGGGTCATTCTATGTTCATTTTTTGACAAAATATGGTACTTAAATAATTTTTTATTGTAATAACATTCTTAAAACAATTTTTAATACATTTTCTAATTCAAGCGATACAATATCATAAATACTATCCATTTATACTCTTTTGCAAAATCATGGTTCCGAGCGTAGTCAGATACCTTAAGTATTGGGAAGCTAGATAGTGACTAATGGCCTAGAGGACAAATGTCTGATATTTATATAGATAAATAAATAAATATCTGGCTTCTAAAATTAATTGCAACTGCATATATTAATACATATTTTGCAATTCTCTTTTTAATTCAAAATAGGTCGTATATATTTTAATTATTTCTTAACTTCATACAGCATTTAAAATCCTTTTGCTACCAAATAAAATGAATTTTTAGTTGCATATCATATGAAACTGTTTATTTAAGGGCCCTTAAGACAATCGTACGAAATGCACTAAAGTGGATAGACGTTTCATAAGAGATTATATTATTCTCGTATTTCAAATTGAAAATTCATTAATTCTAAATTTGTTACGGCTATGCATATTTTTAATGTTAAAGTCCTTCATTTTATTAATCTCAACGGTTAGCAATTTAAATTAATTATAATTTGACTTTCGCTTAAAACTCTTAGAACTTTGCCTTTAAAATATTAGCTTATTACTTATGGAAATCCTGTTAAAAAATTCAAATGTCTAAGTGGATGAAATATGCAGAACATTTAACGCAAAAAAGTACAGCTCTCTGATTTTATTTTTTTTCTTAAAACGATAGGATTACCTACAAATACTCACTACGTTCTAGCATCTGGCTTATTCCCGCCAATTATTTCCCAGGCTTTTATTTTTACATTTCAAAAACTTCATTAAAACTTTTCTCTCACGAAATGTTTATTTAAGCAGGATACTAAATTATCCCATTTGTAGAGCTCTTTGTAGAAATCAAACAGTGACTGTTTAAGCTGCTGTACTTTACGCTAGTATTAAAATACAGTTTGAGAAAATTCAAGTAACTAATTTCAAGGAAAGTATGCGTTTTTGTTTTAGATAATCTTATGCAGTAAAATCCAGAGTTCACTTTTACTTTAATAAAAATACAAAAGCAAAAATAGACGTAAGAATTTCAGTTAAATGAAACTCCCAGGATTACAACAGACTGAAGTAAGTATTAAAGGAATTTTCAAAAGTTCACATATATTTGAAAATTTGCCATTTTTCAAAACAAAATATTTTGAAACTATTTTACTTCTATTAATCGTATATTGATTATTCTGCTTTATTTTTAATGGGGTTTCATTGTTGAATGGAGTTATTTAAAATAAAAATTTGTGATATGTAAGATATGCTTTTAATTTTTCAAAATCTTACATCTGATGCTTTTGTCATTTTGAATGAGGATTTCAATAACAATATCATATTCTTAGAAAAATTGTTACATATATTTAAAAATTCCAAGTATAAATTTAAACGTACTATCGCGTGTTTTTTAGCAAACACATCTCAAGAACTATTTAACTTGAAAAAATATCTTATTCTATATATGGACATATAAGACAATATTAAATATTTTATTTAATAAGACATAAAAAGATAAGAATATGTAGATAATACGGAGGCAATATGTAGATATCCATAATAATAAATATGTTATAAATGGATATATAAGGTAAGATAAGAGATGTTTCATAAAATATAGTAAAAAAAAAATATAACAATATACAGGTTTCCATTATGAAATAAGAATATCTTACATTATATATAAGTTTATACGGTATGATAAGAAGTCTAATCTAATGAGATATAATAAGAAAACAATAAGAATATATAGGTTTCCATAACCGATAAAGATTTCTTACCTTATACATGGATATATAAGGTAAGATAAGATATCTTATGAGATATAATAAGGAAAATATAAGAATATATTGGTTTCCAGAATAAAATAAGGATATCTTATATAAGATAAGATATCTGATCAAATAAGATAAAATAAGATAAAGATAAGGATATATAATGAACTAAACTCAGTGGCGCAACAGCCCATGAGGGACAAGGCTTAATGTGCCTATCTCAGTTTACTTTACCTTAGGCGCTGAGGTGCATCTGTTTCGGTCAAGTGGAAGAATATATAGGTTTTCATAAAAAATAAGGTTTAATAATTTAAGGATATCTTATTATGGAAATATACATCGATATTTGGGAAGTTATGAAAGCAAAATAGACAGAAGTGCTACATTTTTAGAATGATTTTGATGTCACGTACCGTAAAAACCGGCGTAACAGGCGCACTTTCAACACAAAAAATAAAATCGAAGTTTAAGGGTGCATGTTATACGCCGAATATGAAAATAAGAGTTTTTAAAATAAAAAAAAAGAAATGAGCATAAAAAAATTACAATTTTACGTATATCGAAGTACTGTTTATTTAAAAGAAATATGTGACGTTCCTCATGAACTTACTAGGTTGTAGATCTAGAAGTGAGTCGTTTTTTTTCCCTAAAGCTTGGAATAATACCTCGAATAAAAAACTTCTAAACATAAGAACATTGCACACATATATTTCAAGGTTCTTCGTAAACGAGGGGGGTGTGCGTTATACGGCGAATATACCTAAAAATTAAAATTTGCGGACTGAAAATATTGCTACTCGTTATACGCCAGATTTTACGGTAATTATTATTCAAAAAGTGAATAGGTTTGTTTTAAATATTCTGTGCAATGACATTTAATTCTTTTGAAGTATTTACCTCCATTAAGGACATAGATGCTTTCATGGAGAATTTTAAAGTGAAATCTTTTCTCAATTATCTTACGCTGTATGATCACGAGGGATTCTTCAGTGAATACTGATCAAACCGCAGGGTTTAAAAATATTGCATTTCAGACAGATATATTTAACCCAGTGTTTCTCAAACTGTGGGGCGCGCCCCTTTAGGGGGGCGTGATAACCCTACAAGAGGGGCGCGAGTACATTGAAAAGTCGAAAACGAAAGATTATTTTTAAAAAGTTTTAATTTATTAAAAGGAAACACAAAGCAAAATACAATCAGACATAATAAGAAATAAAATACACATTTGCACTGATATAATAACCTTATAAATGTATCAATACTGCGCAGTGTGTTTCATAATTAATTTAACATTACTAAGCTAAGAACAAGCTTAATAATTTTCAATGACCCTATAGGCATGTCATAAAATTATATAGAAAATTTAATATTTATCTTGATAATTTTTACGGTTTATAATTAGAATGGTTATTTTAGCTTTATATTAAAGCACATTATTGTAGAATTCAATACAAATATATTGCATGGAGGGGCACGCGATGAAAATTATGATTGAAAATTGGGGCACAAGTATGGAAAGTTTGAGAAACACTGATTTAACCGCTCTATCAATTAATGCTAGTATACATGTATTATTACAACACAATTATACTAATTAGATTCAAAACATGAGATTCATTTCTTGAGACCATTCCTTAAACTTTAAATAATATCGCTTTATAATGTAAAATACTTATGTGTTTAAGTCCTTAAGTATAACATCTTTAAAATCAAACTATATGTATATGTATGTATTAAAGTAATTAATCAAGAGCTGTGTAATCTTCCTTTTGTTTCACGATTTTTGATTAAATAAATCACTAACATGATTACATATCTACATTCTGTGCAAATTGTTAATTCAAGTTTAATTATCGCAAAATAATTTGCAACAACTTACACACACAGCAAAATGTGTAAAATCGAAAACATTTTTAAAGAACAATTAATTGTGGTAAATTAATCCAGCAAGATTTCAGAAAGAGTATTTTAATTTTTTTCTCTGAAAATATTTAAATATTCTTAAGTTCAGCTTATAAATTAAGATGATAATTTCGTATGAAAGTGTTCAAAATTATTAAACCGCAGACAGTTAACATTATTTTAATGATACGCTATTATATGATGAAAGTTAAACAGATTAAACTTTATAAATTTTTAAATTTTTAAATTAAAAAATTTATTTTGTTTTAAAATATTTATAAAACTTTAAAAATTTAGCTTCTAGAATAAAATTTTTTTCAAATTTTTAGAATGAACTTTTTAAATAGCATTTTTTACATTACTTAATTTTTGGACAAACTGAACAGTATTTGATGAATTAAAAATTATACAT
>BMAV01008806.1:0-23268 GCA_019973955.1 Trichonephila inaurata madagascariensis | reverse complement strand
ACAAACATCATATGCATACTTGTTAAGCACGATAACTCTTTATACTGCTGGTAACAGAACAACGTAATTTTCAGCGTGTACGAGTATGAAAGGTCGAGAAAATGAAAAATATTTATTTAAAAGATTTTCCACAGAGAATTGCTCCATTTATTCATTATGAATTCAAAGCACTCACAGTATGTACAAAAAAAACTTGTTCGAGAAATGCTACTTAAAAATGTTTCAACACTATTAAAATACCCTGTAAAGCAGTGCTTCTCAAACTTTCAATATACATAACCCACTATTCAATCATCATTTTCATTGCGCCCCCCTCCTTACAATAGCAATGTATTGAATTCAATATAATTCTATACTTTGACACTAAAACTACAATACGACTTTAACCTCTTATGGGCCACCGACGTATATAAACGTCTCGCTCAGTCAAAGTATTAATTTTCTGGACTAATATATAAATCTTTCCGAAGTACGATCTTTTCTGTGCAGTGCTATCCATAAAATTATTCCGAAGGCTTTGGAATGCAATAAAAGGACCTTGACAGTGTTTACGAAGGATTTAATTGTTTCAGAGGATTTGCTTATGTATTCCTTTTCTTCTCCTTCCCCTCCCCCTCAAAAAAACCATCAAAATACGCTCGTCTACATGGAAAACGGTGGCATTGGGGAGCGAATCGCGTATCTTGTAATCGGCAGTTAAGGAATTAATTATAAACCATAAAAATTATCAAGATAAGTGTTAATATAAACCCTTGGGATCACTGATAGTTATGAAATTTGTTCTTAACTTAGTATGGTTAAACTAATAATAAAACACATTGTACAGTACTGATACATTTATAAGTGTAACATATTAGTGTAAATGTGTATTTTATATTTTATTATATCAGAAAATATTTTGTTTGTTTACTTTCAGTAAATTAATTTTTTAAATAATCTTTTGTTTTCGACTTTTCAATAGGCTCGCGTCCCCCTCGTAGATATCACGCCCCCAAGGGGGGGGGGCGACCCACAGTCTGAGAAACGCTGCTGTAAAGAAATGTAACTGTAGTGATAACTCAGTAAATCATTCATTTAAGCATAAATATCATTAAGCCACCTAAAACTAAAAAAAAAATAAACACTAAAATACCTTTTACTTAATTTGCAAAAGTATTAAGTGATAAAATTAATAATTTTTTATCCTTCTTATTATGTCAAAAATTTAAACTTTATCTCATATTTATTTTTATTTATATAATACATTAGGATACAAGCTTGTGTATATTAATATCCATTGTAGAAGTTAAAAACTAGAAGGGTACTTTAATACGCAAGTAGAATATGTTCATATCTAAGTTGTCATTTTGGATACGGAATGAGTCTAATGGAAAGTTTGCTTGTTGCAACCAATATTTTATGAATTAGCAAAGATCTAAAGAGTAAACGAGCCTAAGAATATTTTGATTGTTTATTATGGATGAAATGAGTGTGTTACTATATATAAGCATATCTGTTGAATGATACATTATGAGGAGAGAGAGGATAAATATTTAAATTTTTGCTCTTTAATATAGAGTAAAGATTTGTTTTTAGTTAGAAATATAAATAAAACCAAAAATTCATAAGAACATCGAGTACAATATGTAATGTAGACGTTTGAGTGTTATAAAAAAATTGAGGATGTGTGGTGAATAAACTAGGTAAAAAGCGATAAAATCTAAAAAAAATATTTCACTTCAGTGATAGATTAGAGTGATTAGATTCAGATCTTAGTGTTTGCTTTGCATGAGAATTACTAACTAATTATCTAAGAGTTGTCTTATACGCTTTGTATATGTATCCTTAAAATACGCGAATGACTTCGTGAAAACCTGAATACTCTCAGAAGGAATGCAGTTTTGAGAATCTTTCATGTGTTCTGTGAAAATCGCAAGTTTAATCACGTCGCGATATATTATTTGGGAAGAGAAGAGACAGATCAGATACAAAATAATGTTCTTAAACGGAATAATAATCATTAAGACTTCATTTTTTTTTACTTAGAAGCAACACATGAATAAAAATTACACTGGTGTGCAAAACTTAAGCAACAGGTGGGTTTATTGCCATAACTTCACGAAAAATCATCTGAGAGACATGAAATTCTGAAATGAGGGAGAGTATTATGTAATTTAAAGGATGACGAAAGCATCGGCGCTGAAAAAGGAATACAACGCATACGGCATGGAATCAAACAAAACAGCTTTATTGAACGCATAGTATCATGACTCATGATTGTCTATCCAACAGGAAGAACAACAAGCAGATGTTCCTTAATATGGTATATGCCCTCCCTTACTACAATGGCTTGCTTTGCACCGTTCCGCATACTCAAAACCAGCTGGTGCAACATTTCTTGAGGTAGGGTGCCATTCCTCAATCAACATCTGTTTGAGTTGTTGGTTGTTCTCCGGATGATGTAGCGTTGGCAATACGTCTCCCCAAAGCATCCCCACATGTTCGATGGGATTTAAATACAGGGGAGCACGCTGCAATCCATTCGAGTGATATCTTCACTTCCAGCAGCCTCAACAGCAAAGAGTGCGATGTGGCCGTGCATTGTCATCCATAAAATGAAGTTTGCAAACAATGCACCTCGGAAAAGATGCACATAGGAGAAGTACCTCCTCACAATAGCGATCCCCGGTTACAGACCCCTGTCGAAAATGTGAAGCTCAGTTCCGCGTTCAGCATAATGCCAACCCAGACAAGAACTCCAGGACCACCGTAAGGATGTCTTTCCTTGATGTTACTGGGATAAAACCGGGTCCCGATCTCTCCCCAAATCAAACGCGTTGAGAATCGCTTCTGGTACTGAACCGACTTCATCCGTAAAGAGGACATGACCACTGATCAGTTGTCCAGAGTTTTGTGCCTTCGGGCCCACTAAACGGTGGCTTCGTGGCCATCTTTCAACAGGAGGCAGCTTTAGGACGGCGGTGAACAGGCTCCCTTTGTGAAGGCGTCTGGCCACAGTAAACCCCCACACTTGTCGACCTGTTGCTGTACAGAGTTCTTAGCAATGGCGCTTGCGGGACTGCTGTTGACATTTTTCGCCGGAGGATGATACACGGTCATCCCCGAGTTGTCGTCCCCGGGCGGCCACACCAACCTTACTAACAGCTGTACCTGTGGTTTGGAACGCTTACCAAGCGCGCGAAACGACACTTTTGTTGATTTCGAACTGTGCAGCTGCACTGGTGACAGTACGCTCCTCCTCCAGCTTTCCGATCATTCTTCCACGTGTGAAGTCGTCCAGGTGATTTCTTCTTCTAGTCATATTTCACGAACTGACTCATTGGCACTTGCAGAGAATATGGAGAATTGTGTCTCCGTCCTTCATTTCATTCTACTGTTGAGCAGCGCGCGCCGACATCACGCATTTTGCTACGCTCACATCGCTTCTGACGTTTTGTTCCTGATATTTTCATACGCATGACGTTTCTACATACTTACGTGTTCCCTCTACTGATCTCCAGATCTCCTTTTCTGCAATTTCATGGCTATCTGCTAAATTTTTACATTGTTGCTTAAGTTTTGCACACCAGTGTAGTTATAAATTGTGATACTAAATTACATGTTACAATGAGAACATTGAATGAAATTGAAAGTGAGCCTTCAAGCCTTCAAATATGAGTTCAAACATGACTGTAGTGAGATCAAAGTATCATTAGTACATAAAGAAAATTAAGGTATCATAACTTTTATTCAAATATCTTTTTTCGCTTCTTTTAATTTTGTCTGATTACGATAGTAATATTCCATGATGAAATAATCAGTGCACATAATAGATATTAAAGGCTCTTTTTATGAGGGAATACACAATTTAAATATCTGCTTTAAAATATTTTGGCAATATATTTAATTTTTAAGATCAAACTACCTCATATAAAGTTTAGGTAGGCAATTTTACATATATTAAGTAGCCAAGAAATTCAGTCTCTAATTTAAATAATACGGATATCATTAATTTTTTATTGATGGGAAATTGTATTTCTTTCCTTGACATGAATTTCCTATTTTTAAATTATATTTGATTCTCGTAAAAATTCAAAATAATTGCATACTCTCAGCAGTAATTGTTTGACTACCTGCTCAAATTGTACCACTGATAGCAGCTCAATCCAGTGTGTGTAATGATGCTTTTTAGTACTATAATTTTAGCTTGAATTTTGCAAGTTAGTATGCGTATATAACCATATAATTCTTTTGAGTTGGAAAATGGGACTTTATTTCCGACAACAAGGCATTCGAAATTAGCTTAAGAAAATTACAGTTGCTTAAACGATTTCAATAGGTACATTTTGAATAAAATATGCTATCTAAATGCAGTTTCTAAATAGGAAATAAGACATAAATAAAATGATACATTTGTGATGTTTAATCGATTTTAACATTTTAAAAT
Source organism: Trichonephila inaurata madagascariensis (assembly GCA_019973955.1). Classification (NCBI taxonomy): domain Eukaryota; kingdom Metazoa; phylum Arthropoda; class Arachnida; order Araneae; family Nephilidae; genus Trichonephila; species Trichonephila inaurata. The sequence continues at coordinate 18,842 of BMAV01008806.1, read as the reverse complement.
TCTTTAGAAGTGTTTTTATGATTGTTTCAGCTAAATTTTATTTCATGTTTCCATGTTTTATCGGAATTCTTGTTAACACTACCATACATGTATAATGTTCATTTTAAATTAAGTTAGCTAAAATAACCGAAATTCAACATTGATATTTTAGCAGAATTATTTTTCCTTCAATTTTGTATACTAGAATATATTTGATTGCAATTTTATTTTTCGTAAATGACTGCATATTTAAAGTTTACTGTTTTTTCTTGCAAATGCATATTCTCTTTTAGTCAAATTAAATCACCCCCTCCCCTCAATTTTGAATGAAAACTACATCATATATTACATAATTAAACTCGCGTCTATGGGTTTACGAGTTATGGAGCAATAATTAAACTCTCATTCGATGGATCCGGAAATTTGATGAAAATTTAATTACATCCCATCGCCAACTGGCTGATTGTTGTTTTTCTAATGCTGTAGAAGCAGCATGAGAGCTTTTGTAGATGTACCCAATGTAACTTTGAACCAAAGTGTCAAGTGTGTGACGTCCACTCTCCAAGCTTGTACGCCTCACTAATAGGGAGAGCTTTGATTTCCTTAACCTCGCTACATTTCAAGGGAATTCGAGCTATTACTCAGCCATAGGTTATAACCTATAACCACTAGGCTCGCTCATTGGGAATTAAATATTAAATGTATAAGGTGTTAAAATACAGGGAAAAAATTATTTAAACACTCATTAATGGGGTTGGGTTCAATTGTGCCCATAAAACTCTCACTACTAACTAAATGTACACAAAACATTAACATTTATTAAAAATCTGTGTAATTTCAAAAAAATGTAATTGCTGAAGATAAATGTTAGTTAAAATACGACCCTTTGAATAACAACAAAAAAGCATGTTACTTAGGAATCCGAATCTATTATTCTTTTGATTATTAGTGAATTTGAAATGAAAAATAATAAACTTTCCCATGTGTACACAAAATGAATACAAATAAAACATAACTTTCTTTAAGATGTAACTTTCTAAACCGGATAAAATCTTAATTGTACCTTGAGTAATTAATCACGAATAGAATAATTTACTAAAAGTTTCAAGTTTGTTAAATATACTGAATGTACTATTTGATAATGAGAAGCATTCATCTAATTATAAACTAAACTCTTTCAATAACGTAACAGCCCATGAGGGCCAAGGCCCACTGTACCCATCTGAGTTTTCATGACCTTGGACGCTGAGGTGCATGAGCAAATGTCCCGGTCAGAAATTCAGTCTGACGTGAGACTCCCAGTGTTTAGTTCCCAAGCAAGCTTGGGTCTCATTTTTGACACACTGAAAGGTCGTCGACTTTGCCCAACCAGGGGTTTTAATCGCGGACCTGTGGCGTGGAAGCGTGATACGCTATTACTCAGCTACTGGGCTTCCATCTAAATATGATATATTAAAATTAATCAGTCAGTCAAATACAATAAATGCAGTTCCTATTCATACAAATTTACTTAATTTGGCGTATCATAACAATAACCAGTTAAACTATGCATCGTCCAGTTAAATAATGTGCTTAATAATTCAGCAATGTAATTGCTTTATTTAATTCAACATGATACTTTAATTTATCCGAATACATTTAAATAAGCCCAAAATACTGTAACAATAAAATATTAAATAAAACCAGTGTTTCTCAAACTTTCAATACTGGCGCCCCCCTTATACATTAAATTACTGAATGCAATAATAATGCCCTTTGATGCTAAAGCTACAATACACGATCTTAATTATAAACCGTACAAATTAATAACATAAGTATTAAATTTTGTATATGTTACTTTTAATCAAAAAAAAAAAATTAAGTAATAGGATAATTATTATGTTATTTTTCCTTTCTATGATTTTTAAATTGGAACATATTGCAAAATGCGGTGGCTGCTTAGAAGACAAAATATAGATATCAGCTAAATATAGAAAAAGAACTCAGAGGGTCAATTTCTAAAAAACTTTGAAAAACTTTGCTCTGCAAGACAAGCCCATGGAAGTCGCTAATACTTATTAAACTTGTTCTTAATTCAGTATTAATAATATAAGTATTAAATTTTTATATATGTTACTCTTAAGTAATATATATTTTAAGTAAATTACTTTTAAGTAATAGGTTAATTATTTTATTTTTCTGACTCTAATTTTTAAATTGAAACAGATTGAGAAATAATATTTAATTAAAGATTTATTTCCTTCAAGATCCATTTCTAAAAGTACAAATGTCATTAAAAAATAGCCTAATCTATGTTGCTCTTTAACATATCCATTACATCTGGCATCCTCGTGAACGTTCATGTGAGTCTAGGAAACCTAACAGACGTCTGCACAAAATATGTAAAAATGCTGTACTTCGTACAATTCTAGTCAGTCTTGCTAGATTAGCTACCGAATCTCTCTTGAATGTACATTTCATAATTCACGCGTTAATTATAATTCATGGTATTAAGTATTTACGGCAGTGGATTAAAACAAAATCATAGATATATTTTTAAATCACAGCGAGCATTCGACGATAATAAAGCATCAACAAGTACACAGACGAGGGCAAATTGATAGCAAGTTACGAATGGGTTAGGGATCCATTTCAAAATACTTCAGAAGGGCTCTCAACTGCCGAAAAAGAGATCTTCATAGATTTCACTTCCAGTGACGAAATTAAAGGGCAATTTTGTAATAAATCACTCTTTGAATTCTGGATAGAGGTGGATGCTGAATTTTCTGCACTGAAAACAAAAGCATTTCGTATACTATTACCATTTTTAACAACATACCTTTGTGAATCCAGATTTTCTGTGATGGCTACTTTGAAGACAAAATATAGATCTGAGCTAAATATCAAAAATAACTGAGTGTCAATTTCCATTTTAGCCTTCCTTTGAAAAACTTTGCTCTGCAAGACAAGCCCATGGAAGTCACTGATAATTATTAAACTTGTTCTTATACTAGCTGAAGTACCCACTCTTAACACGAGTTTATTTTTTAAAAAATGATAATATATTATTCTTGATATAATAGCTTAATTGTAAGGAGAGTAAAACCAAGTGCATGACAATGTATACAAAAATGTAAAATGATTTATTGAAATGAATACTCATATTATAAACGGTTTTGAATGAACTGTAATTTTAAGCCTCGCAGAATTAGCATTTAGAATAAATGTTAAATAATAAAAAAAGAATATAAAATTCTAATGAATAACAATTGTGTTATTTTTTTATATTTAAAGCGAGAAAGCCCGGGATCAGGTGTGCACTCGATACTAACGTTAATATTCGCGGGGAGTGATGCCCCCCAATTCTTTTATTTTATAATTATTTTCAATATACAAGATAAAAATCACAATTTCAGTGAATAATTTAACTAAGAGAAAATATACTTACCTATTTCAAGGATTTTTCTATTTGTCTTTCATAATTTGAGAAAATATCCAATAAAACTGAACTAAATTGTTCCAAATGTGCGTGACCTTAATAAAGGACACAAATCACAGACACTTTTGCTAACATTACAGGAAAGCTATTTGCAAGCAAAACTGTCACATTCTGTTCACGTTTTTGTAATTTTAATATTATTTGATGATCGACAAATATCCTGTTGAACTTTTCCTTGCTTGTGTCTTTTTGACAGGGTGAAGTGCATTTTGCGGTTCAGTTATGGCTTCATATTTTCTTGATAAAGTTCTTAATGTAGCTATTGAAAATTTTCCTTTCATTTCATGTTTATTGCTTTTCTCAAATTTACTTTCGCTAACATGATTAATATGCATTATTTCAGCAAGTGTTTCCCTTGTTTGATCAGTTTCAATTTCCTTTCAGAGAGATCACAGATGCCCAATTCTTTTTTTAGATTCTGCTCATTTACATTTATAAACCATAATCATTCGTTCAACATCACAGTTAAAACCACTAAGTTATTCATAGGGGAAAATGCAGCATGTTCAAGAAAATATTTTTGAAAAATAGTGGTCGTGCCGGGAACTCGGTCTAAACAAGTACCTTAAGATTCTAAAAAAACGTTTGCCACTCCCAAAAAGGAGATATGTTATCAATTCATTTTAGCTCCCATTAAGACTGTCATATTAGAGGATTCTCTGTCAAGGTCATTGGTACCAAATAAACAGTTTTCCCACACAAGAATTAACGATTTTTGTATTATACGTTTCAGTATACTCATAAAAATAAATCTTGGCCAATTAATCCTTTAAAGTGCTCAATATGCTTATCCATGTATCAAAAACTCTTTCACATTGTGAAAAAGCGCAACAGAATTATATAATTTACAACTTCCCTAAAAAAGGCATGCAGGTAATTATACCAGTAAGTCTCGAAAGCCAGCAAAAGTAATATTTTAAGTTAAAAGAAAAAGTAATAAAAAATCTCTCATCGTAGGATTACAGCAAAGCAAACAAAATATTTTTTTTATTTAGTTATAGGATCAAAGATAGCTAATGAGCGTTCAAAGTAGAATCTTTTATTTTTGATGACCTTTTTCACCAGATGATATATATAAATCATATCAATGTAAATCTGTATTTTTTATTATATCAGAAAGTATTTTGTTTTTTTCATTCCAGTAAATTAATTTTTTAACCTTTTATTTTCGATATGCTCGCGCCCCCCCAGGGGGGCGCGCCCCACAGTTTGAGAAACACTGAATAAAACCCTTTTAGATCTAACTTATAATCTACAATGCATATTCTATAATAACAGAATATTTTTTCATATAATAACAGTATTTTATCCAAAATTTGAAAAAAGAATTTAAATATAAAAGATAAAGCAAAAAAAAAAAATTTAAGATATTAGTTAAAAACTGGCTAAAATAAATTATTCAACAATTCAAATAAAGTATGCAATTCGAAATTATTTATTTATTTATCTGAGTACATTAAAAATATCTCAAAAGTGAAAATTCTATAATTCTGCTTATCTACAGTGGTATGCAAAATGCCCCACATAATGCCATCAGCGGATGATACAGAAAACAATAACTACGCAACATTCGATTGTTATGAACTGTTGTAAGCGATAGAAGAAACTGTCAGCAGTTTTTGAACTATAAACAAATCATATTTGGTGCAGTTTTAAGAAATGAGCCCTGTTTCCATAAAAAACAACTTTTTAACACAAACTGTGACAAAAAAGTTCATACTTTCAGTGTCTATCGTTAACAAAACTGAATATTAGCACAAAAAATACGGTTCAATTACTACAAATGAAAATAGGAATTGTAATATCTGTGACAACTAATATTCATGAGAGGCAATCCTGGTCTTGATAACAGCTGCACTCGGATAAAATTAAGTGGCCGCAGTAGTCTAGGTAACGGACTCGTGGCCAGCGTGCCATGAGTTCGAGCCCAGTGGCGCTGAAGACCAACGGTGTTGCGGAGCGATGCACATTAAATCTGTCGTGAGCTCAAACTTCCTCCCATTGGTGTGGTATGGAAGTTAAAAGAAGGGGTGCCAGTTCAGGCGTCCTCCACGTCACTTGACCATGGTTCAAAATGACGAGGTCCGTCGCTCTCGTGTAGTTGAACAGTGCCACGTTAATATTTACTCTCTCACTCACGGAGAGGGACCGCATTAAAAAGTAGCACTTTGAAAATTCGACAATTATTCACAAAATATATGAAAAAGTCCTTCCAAAAAAATAAATGATTAAATTATACACATGGAAATATTTTTAAAACATTTAATTTTTCTCATTGTACACATGGAGAAGTTTTCAAAATGCACATACACTGCTACTCATCGTAATCCAAAGCGCTCATCTTCCTGTGAAGTAGTTCAAAATCGCTTTCGTCACTTGAAGATACAATTTCAATTGATTTGTTTTTTGGCCACATAAAGTAAGGGATAAGTTTTTGTGACGACGGTTGGTTGGCCAGTTGCTTGTGAATGTCAAGATAACTAGATGTGCATGATCGAAGCTCTTTTTGGAATTTCAAACTCTTTTCGGTATTGGTATCTATTTTAAGAAAGTGCTTTTTAGGTGCTTTTTGAAAGCTGGATCCCTGCATATATTTTATCCACTCTCAAAGAATCCGGTTTTGCTTGTCCGTCTTTATAATCTATCAAATTACATATAATGTCAATGCCATTGACAGTATCGTCTTCAATTAAGCGCGTCTTGCTAGCGCGTTGAGAGAAAGCAATTGAATGTGCATTGTGGGGAGATTGTTTATAACAAATGAACAGAGTCTTGAAATGCATGTATGTACATTGATAGAAAACATTACGGTGGAGCCAAAGCCGTTGAAATTATATATATAAAATAATAAATAAATAAATAAAGATTTAAAAAAGCATAAAAAAGATCGTACAAAAATAGGTTCTGCTGTATTCACCCACTCACTGATAAAATTAATTTTCAGATGTTTTCAAGGGGTATTTCACAGAACCAGACTTGGAGTAATGTTTTTTATGACTGTCTCAGAAAACGAGGTTTTTGTCAATATTTCTCGACTCATCTAGCTTCGTATAGTTTGATCAGATTTAAATTCGGTCAATTACTAAATCATTGCAGAATAAAGATAGTACAGTCTTGCTTCCTCTTCCTTCACCTATGGAATTGGAAAATCAGTGAGATTGCATTCTGAAGCAACACAGGAGCTATTCGTGATGGATCTCATAATATTGACTCACCTAGAATTGAAAAAATGACAAAGATAAGAACATTAAACAAAATATATAACGTGACTAATGTACATTGTTCATGGATATGATGATAATCACTTTCTCTCTTAAGTTAGGTGCTGAATCAAACTGGAAAATGCACTAGGAGACATATCATTTTGGTTTTGAATTGTAAGTAAAATTTTTCTCCGTAGAATATCTTCGTTCGTTGTACTAAGGACCAAAAAGTGTCGAGTCCTTCCTTGCAATAAAAAACACCCATAGACCATTTGAGAAACATGTAACGGGTTTCTTTCACTCTCAAAGGGGAATTGACTTGAAAACCTCTTTCTGTAAAGGAGAAATGATACATACAAATGAGAAAGAGAGAAAGAAAGTGGATTACTTTTTAAAGTTAAGTGAAACGAGTTCGTGGAGGAAGCTAGTAGAAAAAAAATAGATCGTATTAAACTAAGTTATATATCGGTGTGAATTACTTTTTGGGTTATCTGTGTTTTTTGGCATAGGACTCGAAGCCTTATAGTCATTGTCAAGTTTGACCCTTGTGGCTGTCTCTTTTGATTCAATAACGATAAGTGTAGAAATTACTGTTATTATTAACTAGGATCAGTTCGCTTCCACTAGCCATTTGCAACCGTAGCAGATTCTGAATTGAATTGGAATATAAAGTTGGTGAATTTTTTAAATATTTCACTTCCCTCGGTTGCCCTTTTCGCTAACGCGAATGTAGTTTCACCACAAACCGAATGTTTCACCAAAGTCAGGGTTAAATTTGTGATATGCCCCCCCCCTTTGGTGACCATATCTTTGATTGTTAGCGTGAGCTAGAGGTGTGGGGTTTTCATAATAATCAGACATTTTAAATTCTTAATATGACTTTATTAAGAATGGAACTTAAACGTCTAACAATTTAGATAACTTTAACTAGTGAGAATCTAGAATGAACCAACACACAAAAAGATAGTTAAGCCGAATCACGTAATTTAGATCATTTTCTCTAAATAATGATATTATCCGCCTACTCTCACTTCTAATAATATTAGAAGTCTTAATATCAAATAATCAGTCCTACCTTATTCCAAACTTAACTTCAATCTTTAAATGAAAACGTCTGGGCGCGTGTGCAATGGTATGCACCTTGAGTAATGGCTGGGTTTCTAGGTAACTTTACGATAGGCTGTCAATTCACGCTTGTATCTCCTCCAAACATAACATTCATCAATTGCCAATCATTTTACTGAAATTTCTGTTCTTTTAAAAGCTATCTTATTCGCATTTCGCTTCTTGGGTTTTGGTTGGAAAAGAGTTGCCATTAATCTTGGCCGTCGAAGAACCCAGAGGTTATGTTAAAGAAAAGACGCGTGAGCCCGTCACAACCTCCTCCAAGAAGCAAAACGTGATTTATTCGAGGGTCTCCATGGCCCTTAAGAAATTACGTGCCTAAATTTTTATTTCTTAATCTCCTCACTTTCCAAGTTTTATTTAAATTTTAAAATTAAATCCTCATTTTAACTATTAATTTTCAATATTCAACTTAAATTTTAATTTTCATTATTCATCTTAAATTTTCATTTTCATTATTCATCTTAAATTTAATTTTTAATATTCCTCCTTAATTTAAACTCTTGACAGCCACAATAAATTTTACTCAATTAATTAGACCAACACCAACAGCCATGCATTTCAATCATGGTAGATTCTCACTTTTATAACAAATATGGGTATGTCCCATTCATCTTGTCGGATTTACAAAAAATTTGCTTCTTTTTACAGTCTTCTTCTGTCTAACATTTGTTATATCCATCCTGTCAGGTTTACAATTTCAAAATAACTGTTTCCTGTCCAGAATTCAGGGTCAGTCACCCTGAAATAAAAACTCTTTAAGTTACTTGGCAAAATCTATATTCACATTATACCAGTATATTTCACAATCTTTATACCTTATATATCACTTTTAAATTGCAACAATTTTTTATCTATATATTTCATCTGGCTCTCTCAAAAAAACTCCCATCGGTCGCGCTGCGCCGTTAATGTTATTGTTAGAATCCTGTCTACGCCACGTTTTCCTGAACCAGATGTGTGACGTCTCTCGCGTCTTTCTGATTAACATGACTCCTATGTTCTTTGACGGCCACGATTAATGGCAAAACTTTTCCAACCCAATACCAAGAAGATAAACGATCATAATATGTAAATGAGATATACTATAAAAGGATATCGTGGTAAGCTTAGATATAGCGTGGCAAACCTAGATATAGCGCGGCAGGCTCAGAGATAGTATTGTGGAATTATTCTGATCGATAGCGTGACAAAGCTTAGTGTGAAATCTTGCGGACCAAGAATTAGCAGCATTGCGGATCAAGAATCTTCATATATAAAGTGTATAGATAATATTCTCTAGGTCAAGGAACCAGAACTGAAAAAGGTAATATTGGATCTAAGTAATTAGAGGAATAGAATTATTTACGATAATTGAGTTAGAGGATCTAGTTGCGTGATCTGACTTAAATACGTGATTTAATTTGGGTTTGACTCTCACTTTAATTAATAATTGTCAAATTAGAATTTAAGTAATATAAGTTATTCTTAATAAAAGTTGTATTAAGAATTATGTCTCATCATTTTGATAATCCCACACCTCTAGCTTACGCGGAACCGGCAAGACATGGTCATCACCGGATGGCTATGTCTCAGATGTACATTAATATGAAACGATACAACAATATATATATATATATATATATATATATATATATGTATACACACTACACAATTACAAGCATTTTTCAATAAATCACTAAAACAAATAGCCAAAGGAATTGTCGCATCTCAGCGAAGTCAAACATCGAAGTAAAAAAATGCATGATTACAATTGTATTCTCCATCAATTGAGAAAAAATTTTACAAGTCAAAAGTTCAAATAAATAAATAAATAAATGCACTAATTGTAGTGTCAACTTTTGCTTGGATTATAATTTTTAAATACCGCCTCTGAGACTGAGACATAGCCATCCTGCGATAGCTACGTCTAGTGGGATCCGCGTAAGCTAGAGGTGTGGGATTATCTAAAAGATGAGACATTTTGTGATTCTTAACACAACTTTTATTAAGAATAACTTAAATTACTTAATTCTAAATAACAACTTTCTTTAAGTGAGAATAAGCCACAAATTAAACTGAATATGCAAGTCAGATCGCACAACTAGATCACTTATCTTATATTTAATTATCTGCCTAATCTAACTTCCTATACAAAAATATTACCTTTATAGAATAACCCTCCTTCCTTTTTGGGTTTAAGATACTCCTATTCAGTTTCTTGTAGATAAGAATAATCAAGCACTATTAATTCTTCTTATAATTAACGAATATGGGTGTATCATTCTTCCTTGTGATTAGGTCTTCTAACACTTATTCCGATCTGTTACGCACTAAGTTATCTTTAAGATTGCCGTCCAATCTCACTAAACCCCCTATCCTTTTAAAGTATATCTAATTTGCATTTTCGTCCTTTTCTTCTTGGTATTGGGTTGGGAAAGTTTTGCCATTAATCGTGGCCGTCAAAGAACTTAGGAGTTATGTTAGAAGAACGCGAGAACGTCACAACCCTCCAGAAGTAAAACGTGATTTATTTAGGGTTCTCAATGCCCTTAATAAATTACGTGCCTAAATTTTATTCTGAATCTCTTCGCTTTCTAAGTTTTATTTTAAAATTTTAACCTTGAACCCTCATTTTAACTTCTATAATTTAAAAATTTCTTGACTTTTTTTATTATTCATCATAAAATTAAATTTATTTCAACTTTTAAATTTAAACTCGTGAAAAAAATTTTTTTTCCTTAACTGGGAAAATTTAAAAATTGTGTTTAATTAGGGCCATTCTCACTTTTAATATATATCAAAGTAACTTATTTTTTATACACTTTTGACGTCCCCGCGTCCTTTTTCTAACATAATTCTAAGTTCTTTGAGGGCCCAAAGTTTAAATCCCAAAACCTTCCAACCCAATACCAAGAAGACAAAGGGACGAATATGTAAATGAGATATATTTTAAAAAGGATAGAACTTTGATGAGAAGGAGGGGCAAGTTTGAGATAACTTAGTGGGGAATCACGGACGGTTAGATGTCCTATAGTCGGAAAAAGGATATTTTCATATAAATTAAATTATAGAGAAATCTGAATCTTTTTACAAAGTTAAAAATTTTAAGGGTTTACTCAATCCTGAAGGAAGGGACCCCAAAAGGTAATATTTTGTATAGGAAGTTAGATTAATCAGTTAATTTATTATAATCAAGATAAGTTATCAGTTGCTGATCTGACTTAAAATAATTTTAATTGGGGTTTAACTCCTTTTTAAAAAAAGTGTTAATTAGAATTGAATTTAAGTTATTCTTTTAAAAGTTGTGTTAAGTAAAATGTCCCATCATTTAGATAACCCACACCTCTACACGGGGATCCCCAAAAAATAGTCATCACAGGAGAATATTCCCCAAAGGCGCCGAAATTTTTTTAACTGGGTTAGGGAATGCGGGGGATGTAAAAGACTCCGGAAAAAGTACTTTTTTTGGGGGCGAGAAATTTTAGAGTTCCCAGAATCAATTGAAACCAAAACATTCCCCAAATTCGTCAGTGCTTACTTGAAAAGTATCTCAGGGGAAGACCCGATTTGGGACCAAATTTGGATCGGTTTAGTGCAAAAAAAGCCACGGATTTCGCGCAGCTCAAGGCTGAATTTGCGAAGGCTTTTTTCCCGGGTCAAAAAAAAAAAATTACAATCTAAATTTTATGCTTAAGCAGGGGGAAAAAATCAGGAACCAACGATTTCGTATATGATTTTTTAAAAAATTTAAAAGAAATTTAAAATTTGGAATGTCCGCAGAATTGGTGGGTCATATTTTTAGTTCGCTCGAACCAAGATCCAGAAATTTTGTGGAAGGGGAATCCACAGAACACGACAACTTTTAAGTTTTAAAAATTCGAAGGGGATTCTTGCAAATTAAAAAGGGGGTTACAGAATGATAATATAGAAAGACGAGGTCAAAATCCCATGGGATGCCAAATTTTTAGTTTAATGATAGAAATTTGGAAAAATTTTAAGTTGGACGTAGACCAAATAACGGTAGAAAAAATTTTTTATGAGAATAGCCGTCAAAGAATAGAGGGCTGGGGAGGAATAGATTTCAGAATGGGGATCGAGATTCAACAACGGGGGGTTACCTTTTCGAAAGGGAGGGGAAATGATAATTTTAATAGGGGGGGCCCGTAGAAATAGAGGTTGAGTGAAAATTTAGCCGAGGCGATAGGATGAAAAGGGGAGGGATTAAATATTGTAAAATTTAAAAAAATCAACCCCCAAAAAGTATCAAGAAAAAACCAATTACGCCTGATATTAATCACCCTTTGGAACTTCCCCCCCGTTCCTATTTTATTAAATAACACTTTTTTGAAAGCGTTTAGGGGACCCCGGAGCGGGATAAATCATTTTATATGGGAAGAAGTATATGGGAAAAATTTTTTTATAAGAAAATTTAAAAAAAATGGCCCCCAGGGAAAAAAGAAGGGGGGAAAATCCCAAAAAACAGGGGGTTTTGGTGGGAATTAAAATTATTCGAAAAGAGATTTTGTTGACCTTGGTCATTTAGGGTTTGAGGATTTAAAAATACCCATGTATTCCGGTATTGTTTTTTGGGGTAAGGATCGTATTAGATTTTATAAAAAATCGTTGAAAATTCCAGTTTCTAAATAAAAAAGGGGGTTTGGGAAACCAATTAAAGGGGAAAAAAAGGTTGAGATAGATTTATTTTAAGACAAAATTGGGGAGGTAGAGAAACAGAAACTAAAAAAATTGTTTAGTAGTTTTTTAAAGGATTATTTTCAGACAAACCAGGTCTTACTCATGTTTTATACCATGAAATTGACAGGGAGTTTTTAACCCACCTTTTCCGGCCATAAAAGGTACGCCCGGACAAAGCAAGCAAAAAATTGATTTTCACATAAAAAAATTTTGGGCCAAGGGGAAACAAACCCCAATTAAACCCCATACGCGTAAAACCTGTTATTTTCCCAAGAAAAATTAAGGGGCCCCCGGATAACCGGAAGCATATGATTTCCGTGGGACTATAGAAAATTTAAAATTTACCCCAAAAATCCCATCCCCTTTCCCGTTAAATTAGATGATTTAATAACGAACATCCCTAACCAAAAATAATGTCATCTTTTGGGAAAAAAGGGGGTGGTACTTCAAAATGGCGGGAAAAACCCCAGTTATTGTTAAGCCCCGCATTTGTGAAAAAGTGGAAATTTATGTTTTCCCAAAGGGATCCCACCTGGTTTATCAGGAGCAGCCCCCAAAATTTAAAAAAGGCAATTAATTTTAACCCCCAAAACCGGTGATGGGGAAATTTGGAGTGTTTATATGGACGATGTGATTATCTCATCTCCATATTCCCCAAATTCATTTTGGGAGCATTTAAGGGAATTTTTTTTTCGTTGTTGCAAGATGGGGATTGACATTAAAAAAAAAAAAAATGCAAATTTTAAAAGGGTAAATTGAAATATTTAGGATTAATTATTAGTAAAAAAGGGAAATTTAAAAAGGAGGGAGACAAAGGTTGGGACCCATACTAGAGATGAAAACCCCCCCGTAACCTCAAAAAGAGGTGTCCAAGTTTTTAGGTTGCCCCAAGGGTTTTGGGGAAATTTATTAAAATTATGGGATTTTTTGGGGAGCCACTTTATAATCTTAAACAAAAAATTAAAAAAATTTGTCTGGCCCAAAAAGAAGCAAAAAAGGATTGAAGAGGCCAAGGCGGGGTAAAAAAAGCGCCAGTTTTAAAACCAAACTTTGGGAGCCATTGGGAGTTATTTTTTGTTTTCCAGCCCATCGGCTTTTGGGGGGAGCAGTATTTTTAATCAAAAAAACAGCCCCGGGTTGTATTTGCGTCACGTACCCCGAAAAATTTAAGAGAGGAATTATACAGAAAACCGAAAGAGAATGTCTAGAGTAGTATGGGCGTTGAACAAATTCAGAAAATATTTGGGAAAAATTGCCCTTTAAAAAGAAAAAGGGATCACGTTTTCCTTAACACGCCAACACATGGAAAAAAATTTGTCGAGTGGGGATGATTAGATGGGCACTAAAAATTAAAGATAATTTAATATGGGAATGGGAACTTTGGCCCGGGAACTAAAAATGTATGGGGTTGAATCCCTTTCAAGGAACCCCCGTGGAAAGTATAGTGGGAAAAATTTTAAAATTGTCCCTTTAATCGGGGATTTAGTACTTATTTCGGGGAACAATTAAAAATAAAAGGGGGAAAAATAACCCAAATTATATAGATTTTTAAAAAACCCCGGAAGAAAACCCGGTTAATGCCCCGATATGTAAAAAAATTTTGGCCCCACGATTTCCGTTTAATTTGAAGGATTGTTATTTTATGCGAAACACGAAAAACCAAAGGTGAAATGCGTGAAACATTCCAAAATTTTTTAAGGGAAAATGAAATAATGGGGAGAATTTCAACAAGGCCAAAAAGCGGGCTCCCGGGAAGTTTTTTAAAACGTATCTTTAAAGGGGACGTTTGTTTTTTCCCCGACATGAGAAAATTATTTATCAATATGTCTCAACCATGCCAAAAAGGCCAATTTAATAACTATAAAAACGGTTACCAGCTGGTCGTTTAAAACCCCTTAAATCAAATTACCCAAAAATGAGATAGTGACGTTAGATTTGTTAGGGTATCCTTTTCTTTGGGAAAAAGACGTAATCGTATTTTTAATTAAAAGATCATTTTGAAATGGGCTGAAATTATATTTTAAAAAAGGGCCCCATCTCGTATAATAGGGGTATTTTTTTATAAACCCTTTTTAAACAAGGGTTTTGGAGCCCAATAAAATTAATAAGTGATAATGGTCCCCAATTTATATCCGAAATTTTTTAGCACTTTTTGAAAGATTTAGGATAAGGATGTGAAGACTGTTTCATATAGAACAAGCAAACACCCAAAAAAGTTAATCGAGATATAGTACAAATGGGGTTGCAAATTTGGGGTTTAAGATCAAAACCATTTCTTGGATCAATTTTATTTTTGGGCTTGGGTATTCGGGGAACGGAATTTTCCCAAAAAACGGGGAAAATTTTAAAACCTTGGTTTAATTATTTTTGGGGCGAAAATTGATTACCCCATTTCAAAAAATTTTTATGATCTCGGGAAAATTCAAAAATTTAAAAATACAAAATATTGAAAAAAAAATTTTGGGGAAACTTTGACTGGGGACGAAAATTAAACAGGAAAGGGTGGGAAAAAATATTATAATAGACGAAGAAAAAACATTTAAAAAAATTTAAGGGAAATGATTGGGGGCTTATTGGAAACACACCCTTTTAAATTCAGCAGTTTAAAAAAGTTTTGCGCCAAATTTAAAAAAAAAATTTGAAGGACCTTTTTAGAGTATTAGAAGTAAGAAATAAAATAAATTGTAACATGGAAACAGGAAAAAATTAAGGGGTTTAAAGGGGTCAAATAAGAATATATCGTCATAGGAAATGTGAAATTTGAGTTAGAACAGGTATCCAAAATATAAGATCAAGTCAGGAAACTAGTATTTAAAAAATACATCAAGGATTAAATGAGCCCCACTATGGGAAAAAAAAAATCTGCGGTGAAAGTGTTGGGGGGCAAAAAGGAAGTCACCAACAAATCAATATAAAAAAATAGGGACTCCCTAAAAGAAATACTGGCCGACACCCCTTTTAGTTTTATTTTTGGGAAAGGGCAGCAAAAGTAAAAGGGACAAGGTATAATAAGGGAAAAAGGGGATCAGGGGAGCAGGGGAAGGGACCACAAAGAAAAATGGCAAAAAGGGGCACAATAATAAAAAAAACTTTTTAACCAGTACTATTTCTAGAAGTAGAAAAAAAGAACAAGACAGAAACAACTGAAGTTCCAATGGACCGACGTACAACCCCCATGGGGCCCCGCCTGAGAAAAAGAACAGGGGTCCCGACCGGCCAAGGACAAAAAAAAAAAAAAAGCCCGACAAGGAGGGTTACAAGCCCTACAACAATCAACACAAGAAATTTCCCGTGCAGCCGAGGGGAAAAGTGGTAGACCTCATCGTTGGACGGGGGTGGGAGACCGAAATAAAAAATCAGGTTGTATTGTTTCATTTTTTTGGGTCTTCCCAAAAGTTTTTCCGGAAGAATTATTGCAAAAAAAAAGAAGTCTCGGGGTGTTTTGTTATAAAAATAAGCAAAAAGGGTTTAAAAATACAATGAGTGTAAATTTTTGGGAAATTTTTTGGGGCTTTTTTAAAAAATTTTTTTTTAAAAACAAAAATTGCCCTTTGTTTGTTTTTGATGGGGACCCTGAGATGCGAAAAGTCCTTTTTTTATTTGTTATAATAGTTTTTTTGAAAATGTTTGTAATTGTAAATTTGGGGATATATAAGTTGTTTTATTGTTCCGGGACCAGAAAATTTTGGTTCCCGGAAACCCGGGGTAAAACAGGGGACCTTTAAAAACAAACGAGGGTGCCGGGGCCATTGGGGGTTTTTTAAAAAGATTTGGGGTGGAGATGAAAATTTATTGTGATTTCTTTCAAATAATATATAATGAATTAAAAATTTTAAAATTTTGGTATTTTAAACATAAATTGAAACAGTAATTTAGAGAGTTTCTATTTTGGGAGACAGACCCTGAAAATTGTAGAAATAAATAACTTTAACCCCCGAAAAAAAATGGGAAAAAAAGCCAGTCCATATGCAGTGATGATAGACAAAAATTTTTTTTTGGGAAAATTTTTAAATGTATAGAATGTATGTAAAAAGTAGAGGGGAAAAAATTAAACAGTAATTAAAAATTTATTTGGAAATTAATGGAGTAAAAAATTTTTTGTCACGAGTTTAAATTTAAAAAAATTGTTGAATATTAAATTTAATTCCCCCGATGAGAAAAGAAAAAATTAAAAATCAAGATAAATTAAAATTTTAAAATTTAAAAGGTTTAAAAATGAAAGGGGAAATTTGGGGTTTATTAAAAATTTAAAAAAAACTCAGAAAAACGAGGAGATCCGGGGAAAAAAAGAAATTTTGAAAGTAATTTATTAAGGGGATTGAGAAAACCCCTTTAAATAAATTTACGTTTTTCTTCTTAAAGGGGGTTTTGAGCCCCCTCGCGTCCTTCTTTCCCAAAACCCTAACTTCTAAGTTCTTTGGGGGCCACGATTAACCAAAAACCCTTTTTAACCCAATACCAAGAAGACAAACGGATCGAATAGTAAAATGAGATATCCCCTTTGGGATAGAAGCTTTTGGGTGAGAAGGAGGGGAAGTTTAGAGATAACTTAGGGGGTGGAATCATTTTGGATCAAGAGTTGATGTCCCCCATTTGCTCTAAAAGGATACGTTCTATAAATTAAATTATAGAGAAATCTGAATCTTCTCATCTAAAGTTACGTTATAGGTATTACTCAATCACTGAAGGAAGGTGACTCTACAAAAGGTAATATTTTGTATAGGAAGTTAGATTAATCAGTTAATTTATTATAATCAAGATAAGTTATCTAGTTGCGCGATCTGACTTGAAAATAAGGTTTAATTGGGTGTTAACTCTCACTTTAAGAAAGTTGTTAATTAGAATTAAGTAATTTAAGTTATTCTTAATAAAAGTTGTGTTAAGAATCCAAAATGTCTCATCATTTAGATAATCCCACACCTCTAGCTTACGCGGATCCTAATAGACATAGTCATCACAGGATGAATATGTCTCAACTTATGTTTTCTACTCGAATTTTTCCTGGGTGCGCAGACCCAATCTCTGCATCCGTACCATCATTTCATATGGAGCTGGAATTTCGGCTCCACTGTTTCCGTGTTGAGGTTACATATCATCTATTGACACTATTTTCAGGGTCTGTCACCTGAAATAAAAACTCTCTGAGTTACTTTGTCAAATCTATGTTTACATAATACCAATAAGTTTCACAATTTTTATGCATTATATATTATTTGTAAATCACAATAAACTTTCATTTCCATCCCCACATCTGGTTCCACAAAACTCCCAATGAGCCGCGCAGCGCCGTTAATATTATTGTTAGTGCCCTGACTACGCCGCGTTTCCCTGAACCAGATGCCTCATAATACTGAACAATACAACAACATATATATATATACATATTATACAATTACAAACATTTTTCAATAAACCATTAAAACAAATAACCAAAGGAATTGTCGCATCTCACGAAGTCATACATCGAAGCAAACAAATGTGCAATTACAATTGTTTCTCCAAAAGAGAAAAAAAATTTTAACAAGTCAAAAGTTCAAAAATAAATATACTCTCATTGTAGTGTCAACTTTTGCTTGGATTATAACTTTTAAACACCGTCCGAGACTTCCTTCTTTGCAATAATTCTTCCCACCACTTGTTGGAAAGAACATAAAAATGAAAAAATGCAACCTGATTTTTATGGCTTGTCTCCCACTAGTACTTCCATTGACAAGGTGCTATCACTGTTTGCTCCTCTTCACATTCCTCGGTTGCTCTGTGTGATCCCTTATGTTGCCTAATGTAGGCCTTGTAGTCTCCTCTTCGGCTATTCCTAGCTTGGCTCGACGTTACTCCATTGGCCGGTCGGGACTCCAGATCCTTTCTTTTGCGTGGTCTCAGGTTGTACTCCCTTCTATCTTGAACTCCAGCTGCTTCCATCCTGTTCTTCTTCCTACTTATAAAAATGTTAGCTGATGACAAAGGTCTTTTATTTATGTTATTGGGTCTACATTTCTGCCACTTTCTCTGTGGTCCTCTTGATCCCGATCCATACGAAAGTTTAAATCCTTTATCTGAAGGCTTTCTTTTAGTTCTTGTCTTATTACTGGAAATGAGCTAGGCAGTGATCCGATAAGTGATCCGCGCTTATCGGACCTATCCGTGTGATTCTCACATTGCTTTGACTTGAGATTTATCCCTTTTTCCTCTAACTCACGCTTTACCGCAGACCCTTTCTTCTTCCCATATTGCGACTCATTTGATCTTTGATGTACGTTTTCCAAACTACTCGTTTCCTGACGTGAACTAATACTATCTGAGCGACCTGTTCGTAACTCAACCTCGTCACATTTCCTATGACGATATATTCTTACGTCAACATTGACGGTTAACCGATTAAA
>BMAV01008805.1:0-13193 GCA_019973955.1 Trichonephila inaurata madagascariensis | reverse complement strand
AATTAAAAATCAGTAAAAAAGTAATCTTACATATAGTAGAAATAAAAATATTAATTAAACCAAAAAGTACTTTAAATAAATAAATTAAGGTCAAATTTTTTGATAAACTACCATAAACTCTCAAAACAAAAAAGTCAAAAATTCTTATAGTAAATAGAAATTTAACAAATCACAACATTGACAATCTTTTAAATTTTAATTGTTTGAATTGATTTCAATTATTATTTTTCACTTTTTTTTTAAAAGGGAAAAAATAAATTTGCCAATAAAAAAAAAAGGGACTTACATTTGGCACCCCGCAAAAAAATTTTTACACAAAATATCAAAACAGATTCAGGGTTTTTATAGGAAAAAAACGTTAAATTTTGGGTGAAAAAGTACCACTTTGACTGCGGTGATTTAATACGAGACGGGAAAAAAGCTGTACCCTTTTTTTTCAATGGAAGGAAATGTTCGTTTTATCGCACCAATCCCAAACGTTCAAAATAATCCCCAAAGTTGGAAACGCTGATTTCGCATGTGTTGACGCGCAAATTTGGGGGCCCCCAGTGCTTCTTTCATGTAATGTCCCAATAGGTTGGGATAATATGTAGAACCGAAATGTCATAGAAAGATATTTTGGTTTATGTTTTTGCAACAATTAATTCTAATAATAACTCCCCAAGTTGGGGAAACGATTTCCTTATTGTCCCACTAAATTGGCAACCATGTGCTTTGTTTCATATAATCCCCCAATAGGCTGCGATAATACATAAGTTCTTTTTTTTTTGACCAATGGTCATGCTATCATGGAATGGCCAAAAGTACTACTAAAAATTACTGATATTGGGGTGATGACTTATTTTTATGCTTTTCTTAAAAGGGGGGCTGGGTGCTGTGATAAACATCAATGGTTGTAGCCTAAGTACAAAAAATTTGACAGTACCACCCGTTTATTTTTTGAAAGACCCGCAAATCTGTGGGTCACAATTGATAATCCCAAAAATTCAATTTTTTTGAAGTTAACTTCTTATGGCACGTTAGGGAAAAATTTTTCGTTACGCGTTCCAGTTACGTTAAGCGGTGAACGAAAGATAAAGATGATGAAGTTCCGACTTTCCCCCGTTTTTAAAACAGCTGTCGCGAGTTTAAAAATATTCATATCATAACCACCTATTAATTTAATATATATTTTAAAACTAAAATAAATTCAAATCTCTGAGAAGTTTTTATAAAAAATGAAAAACTCAACTTGTATTGAAACGATTTTGTAAATAACAGTTTATGGTTTTTGTAAATGGAAAATGAGAAAAAAAAAAAAAGAAGATTTAGAATGCCGAGTTTTTGTGTATTTGTGAATTATTTAAATAATCTGTTTTTTTTTTAAATTAGACAAACAAAAGAAATCTAATTCTTTCTATAAAACTAGATAAAAACAATTACAGAATAAAAAATTTTTTTTCCAACGTCGGAATTTTTTTTCAAAAACTAATGATATTTTTTTTTTTACGATCTTTTCTAAAATGGAAAAAAACGTTACGTTTTCTAAAAATATCAAAAACCGTTCCCCTTTAAAATTCCCCTTTCGGTTAATAATTGATATTCTACCCTAAAGTAGTTTTTTTTCTTTCGCAGTCTTTAAAAAAAATCCCAAAACTTTTTTACGATTTTTCAAAAAAGACTCAACATTTTAAGCAAATATTAAATAACGATTATTTATAAAAATAATCTCACGAAACCTTTTTTCTGTGTGTAGAACAGTATTATCCATAATCTGTACAAAGATTGAAAGAATTGCTTAAAAACGGTTTTTTAAAATTTTTTAAGTTTTCGTCTATTTGGGCTTTTACGAGAATTTTTTAAAATGTGCACCCCTCCGGCACCCCACGCTTATACAATGTGTTTCGCGTTCTAAAACATATAGCCCCCCCTTATTTTAAACAGATATTTAAAACATTTAGAGAATGTTTTCCTCAATTTACAAACAATTAAACAAATTTTCAAGATTCAAACAATAAATAATTAATTTTTTTTCCGCCAACAATGTGAATTTTACTTTTAATGATATATAAACAAACAATAATAAATATTAAAGCTACACGTACCCAATTTCAAAAATAGTTTTGGAGCCAGTGAGATCCCGATATGTCAAGTGCAACACACATTTTCCTTAGTTTTGAATAGAAAACTATTATTTTTGTTACTCATTGGAATCTCATTTTTAAAAAAAAATTTCTGTTTTTAATCAAAATTTATAATTTAAATAAATGCAACTTCGACATCACAATATTTTCTTATGAAAGATTCAAAATTCCAAAAAAGTCTAAAATATAAAAAAAATTACCAGTTACAATAAAATCCGACGTATAACGCGCACGCAAAAAATAAGATCGAAATTTAAGGGTGCGCGTTATACGCTGAATATATAAAACGATAGCTTTTAAAATAACAAAAGAAACGAACATAAAAAAAAATTAGATTTCTACATGGATCGAAATAGTGTTTATTTTAAAGAAATAATATTCCTTATATGAACTAAAACAGTTAAAAGTTCTAAGAGTATACAATTTTTTCAAAAGTCTGAGACAATTCCTCGAATAAATGACTTCAAAACATGAAAGCATTGTATGCTAACATTTGAGATTTCTTAGTAAAAAGATTTCGTCGCATTGACTCATTCCAACGACCCTAATATCTACGTTCCATTGCTACGATATCTTGTTGAAACCTTTCCCCGTGTTCATCACTTAAAGCGCCACAGTTGCTAGGGAAAAAATCAAAGGAATGTAAAAAATGAATCTTCAGACACATATTGCATCCTAGATCATGCAACTTTTGTAGAAGTTATTTCACTAACTGTTGATAGTTTTCATTTTTTCTTTATGTGATAACTTCTATTGGCCCGTTTGCTGGAGAGTGAGCATGAATGAATGTTAGTCTTCGGTTATGTAACGCTCCTTCAACTTTTCGTCTCAGTAGGAAGTCACTTAACCATTGCAAGTCCGTCTTTTGACATACACCGCTAAAAGAAAAAGGAGGACTTTCCCCACTCCCCACCTCTCTGAAAACGCGGTAGTTTGTCCCTTACTGATACGCCTTACAAGTAAGGTTCCTAGCTTTGATCTAAGTAAAGTTCCCCGTCGCCTCTTTTCTGCAAAAATGGATACGGAATTTTTCTAGTCCTAGTTGAGTATGAAACTGAAACATGTAATATTGCAAAATAGGCTTTAGAGAGAGAGAGAAAATCCTACATTAAATTAAACAAAATGTAAGGACACATTTTTGAGAACTATAAGTAAATAGTAGTATTATCATTAGCAATATTGCAGGAATTTAAGAATAAAATCTATTTTGTAAGCGAATCAGAATAACCCAATGAACAAATAGTTCTATTAATCACATTACTTAAAATACACTTTTAAGTCTAAAAAGAAAATTAAAACAATTAAAATTTTAAAACCTAACAAATTAGAGTATACAGGTCTTAAGAAAAAGTTACATTAAATAATTTAAATATACAAAGAAAGCAATATATAATTAGAGAAGGCTTTCCTTGCAGCAGCACCAGCATATATTTGGCCGCAAAACTGCCATAGAATGACAAAGAGCTAGTATAAGCCAGAGATTATGTGATAGTAAAAATCTTCTAATTCAATCTCTTATAAGGTTTGACCTAGATTCACTCTCTTTCTAATCAACTTTTTGTCTTTACTATCCCGCTTCTTAAATTAATTCATGGATAGGAGTGAATATTGTTAAATTACTTACTACAAAATTCACAAACCGGATCCGGGTCTTTTGAACATTACCTATGAGTTTTAAGCGGGAATTTTTAGGTACAATTTTTCAAAGACAAATCAAGCCTTTTAGTTGATTTTTAAAATCAAAATTCAATTTAATTATGTCCAGAAATAGTCAAAGGGTAAAGCACGAAGAATTTTGGAACAACGCTTGATGGAGTTGTTTTTTTTATAGATATTTAAATAATTTTGTGGATCTTAAGTAGGCTATAACCTATTTCAGCCACCATAAACCTATTGTTTCAGCTAATAGAGATAAATTAATTCCCCAAATATGATTGTTTATTTCACTTTAAAAATATTACTTTATGAGTACAGACATATGAATAAATAATTTTATAGGACAATACTAATATTGTTTTTATTCGCGAACTAATCCCTGAAATAACATTACAAAATTTAGAAGTTATCAAACTATATCATAAGGTCCATAAGTACACACACTTTTTTTTTTTTTTTTTACAATTTCATTTTTAGTTTAATATTTATTTCGTTTGTAATATTGTTATAAAACTACTAATCTTTTTCATACATACAAAATCTGAAAAAATTAAGAATATATCATCATTTTGTACATTTTGTAAATTCTAATTTATGCTTTTTTATACATATAGTAAGTTTAACATTTATATCTATTTAAAAATAGAGCTATGAAATTTTTTCTCTTCTGAATAAAATTCGAAATCGCTCTCATATCATTATTTAATTTTATACTGAAACAAATTACGGTTTTTCTAATTAATACAAAAACATATCAATTCAAATATACCATAAACATTTTCAAAAAGAAAAGAAACCCCCTTTTTGCGTATTTAACTCATAATTGCCTCACTGGATGGTAGCACTAATCATGGCGTAGATGTTTAATAAAAAAAAAAGTGAAAATTTTGTGCGTTGGGTGACCACACCACATAAATAAATTCAAAACTGTATTTTTTTTTCGTGTTCCACGTTTTTTTCTAAATGCTACTACGCGCCATTTTTAATTGCTAATTATTTTTTTTATAAGCTCCTTTCATTCCTTCAAAAATAAATCTTTAATTCTATAGGTTATTGAATCAGCTTTTTCTCGCGCGGCATTTTAGATGAAATAAAAATTTCTTCTGTTGGAATCATAATTTCAGAAAAGATTAGTTTTATACTTTGAAATTCTGATAGAATTCCCCATGTTGAATTTCGGTTTTCATAATTACTTACGTTGAACTAAATAAATTTTTACAAACATTGGTTTCTTCTTTATTAGCTTCTCTAAGTGTTACTTTTATAGATATATAGGAAGTTATGGATTCTATCAGTAAAGTCGCAAAAACACACACACTTTTTTTTGCTGCTCAGAAATTTTTGTACTTTTAAAGACTTCCCTTCTCTTTTCCTTCCAGAATTTGACCTTCATGATTTTGCCCATTTGAGGGCCTTCGAAGATTCCCTCCTTTGCATCACTCAATCTTGGGAATTTCGATCTAAGGTAATAATGGGAGGCTGCAGTAGCCCAGTGGTCAAGGTATCGGATCGGGGCTTGCAGCATCTGGTTCAGGCGGTACACTAAAGACCCGCCGTGTGAAGACGGCGATGCACGTTAAATCTGTCGAGAGCTGCGAGCAATCCTCCCATTGGTGTGGTGTGGTGTGCGCAGGAGAGGGGTGCCAGCTCAGGTATCGTCTACATCTGCTGTTGGCGCGGTTCCAAAATTACGAGGTCCGTCGCCAAAAGTCCTCGTATAGTTGAACAGTGCGACGTTAATATTCACTCACTCGATCTAAGGTATTGGAAAGCCTCTCCGTCCTTGTTCGTGGATTTCACAAAGTTCTTCATTAATATCTGCTTAATGTGTAGGGGTGGAATCAGAATGTCATTTGGGTTTACTGGAGGATCATTTGTACGGCCTGCTGTTATCGCCCTTAATATTACCAGAAAGATTAAGCGCAACTGAAATTTTTTCGGCGTGTGTGTGTTCTATAAGAAATTATTCCTTCACCTAATACACTTCTGTATCTTTTCTTCCTTGTTGGAATTCGTACAAAATACAGTGGCGTAAATGAAGTTCATCACAGTAGCCTTGGATACGTCATCGTGTCTCACTTGATTCTAACATGAATCCTCATAGTTTCAGTTCATGTGCTAGGGCAATGTGTGTGTAGATCTTTGCTTCTCAAACTTTCAATATTTGCGTCCCAATATTCAATCGCAATTTTCATCACGCCCTCCCCTTCATGAAAATAACAGTAGTGTTGAGATTCAATAATACTATACTTTGACGCTAAGCTACAATACGACTTTAACCTCTTAGGGTATCCACGACTGGGTGGAACTTAAATGATTTTGCAAAAGGCGTATAAATGGATAATATTTATGACATTTAGTGTCGCTTGAATTTAGAAATGTATACAAAATTGTTTTAAGAAAGTATTACGTAAAGTAATTTAGTACAATATTTTAACAAAAATGACGCAGAATGGCCATTTTCATATTCTCCTTTTGTGAAAAAATGCTTCTCTTATAATAATATTTTGCTTGTATATAAGCTCGAACCTCTGTACAAAGGCTCCAACTGGAAATTTTTGAAATATATAATAATAACTTAGAAGTAGGTTTATCATGTTTTACGACAAAGAGGAGAAATTTTAAAAATAAAACGCCGATAATTATTTCAATGGGTTGTAACTCTGAAAAATATTAGGCTTTTCAAAATCATTGGGTACAGTACTCTGTAGAGTCTAAGCTATATACAGGCAAAATATTATTTACCAATAAGTACATTTTCACAAAAGGAGGAGAACATTTTTGAAGAAGGTTATTCTAAAAGGTAATTTTTGCCGAAATATTAATATTTACATAATTTTTTGTCAAATGCCATTAAAACAGGTTTTGCCATAATTCTAAATCTAGTGACGCAAATATCATGAAAAGTATCCATTTGTGCTGTTTAAAATCACGGTTCCGGGCGCATATCAGTCGGAAATACATAAATACCATATATAAACATGTAATCAAACAAAATCGTTAATTGCCTGGACATATATATACCACGTCTTTCCGAGTACGATCTTTCTGCTGCTATCCAAAATTATTCGAAGGTTTGGGAAAGCAATAAATTACCTTGACAGTGTTGGCGAAGGATTTATTTATTTCAGAGGATTTGCTTATTTATTCTGTTTCCACCCCACTCCCCAATACCCCACATACGTGGCATTAGGGAGTGAATCACGTATTTTTTAATCGATATCTAGGGATTAATTAAAAACCGTTTAAATTATTAAAATACCTGTTCATTTTAGTATATAAATTTATATATGATAAGCCCATGGCACTGGTAATTATTTTCATTTTTGGAGCAACTATTTTATCCTGAAGGCATATTGGAATATAATTAAATTAAAGTTTTTGAATCAGAACAATCTAAAATATTAACAATCAACTCCCCCCCCCCCTCAACTGACTGCGGCAAAATTATCAAACTTTGACCGGTTAGTGGAAATAAGGTCGGTTATCACTGATCTAGATGACGTAAATAAAAACTCAGTAAATAAGTAATACTTTTAAAACCTTAAATAGTAATTCCACTTAATTTCCATTTTAATGATGTTTCTTTAATTTTTGGCACATAAAATTCTTCTAACCTTAAACGAAATAAAATTACCATACCTATTACTGTTCTGTATTCTAATCAACGTTAAACTGAAATCGGCCAGCCGCCCTGTTGCAACGATACAATAAATACCAAAAAAAAGACAAATGAATAAAAATTAATGAATCGACAACACAATTTAGATTTTAGTACATCAATATATTTTGTGGTATTTACTCTAGAAATGGTACATTAGTTTATATATGATACTTACTTAGGGAAAATCATTATAAAAAAGATAAATTAAATCTCCTAATGATTTCTTGACTTAAAATTCATGCAATAGATTTTTCCCTCTTTAATGAAAAACTGCCCATAGTATAAAAGGGAAGGTCTGCCTTGCTTCCATACCCAGCGCCGAAAACAGTTCTTTCGTTCCGAAAACAATTCCAGCGTTGAGCAAAAACTGCGAAGATGTCTTCCCTCCTCCAACTCGTTTTCATGATCCTCAACCTTATGGTCATCTTGAGTAAGTATGCTTCTTATATTTTACTAGCCACTGCCCACTCGCTTCGTTGGTTTTTCATTATGTTGTATGAATATACAACATCAAGATGTTGTTCAATTTAATTGGGACAAATGGGGGAAAATGATTTATTCTAAGACATTAAATTTTTATCATTACATACCTTAAATAGACTGAAAAATCTGTGTATTAGTACGAAGTATGTCTTCCTGTAGCTGAAATGACCTTTTCAACCCGTCTTGCCATTGAATCCACCAGAGTAGCACACATTTTCTTGATTTCTCTCTCTCTCTCTCATCACCTTGGAAACACAATAGTATAGACCTTCTTATCATTTGCTTTGTTTTCGTGCGGTTTATCTTAGCGGATTGATTCTTGAGAATATATATATATATATATATATATGCCATCCATTTTGAATAGGATTTAAGTCTGAGGAATTTTCAAACCAATCAAGCACTTATATTTTACTTTTCGCATAAAGGTATGCACCCATCTCGAATTGTGACAAAGGGCCATGCCATGTTGAAATATTCCATCAAATGTTTCCATGAATGGAACAATCCTACTAGATAATATTTCTATATATTTGACAAAATTCATCCTGTATTTAAGAGGAACTAAGCTTCCAGGGTTCCATTTGTTGTGAAAAAACCCCGAAATATCTGTTAAGAAGGGTGTTTTACAATCTGTTGGATAGGATCTCTCTGGTAACTAAGTTTCAACTTCACTTCGTCTAACTACACTTGATTTATCCCACTGCACAGTGATGTTTCATCATAAAATCACCTTCTTCCCGTTGTTAACAGTCCGTGATCGGTATTTTTCGGCCCATTCTAAGCGTTCTTTCATCATTTTCTAAGTTCGAAATAGTTTTTTTTTCTCAGGCTTGTTGTCTTAAGGGCACCTTCCGGAAGCCTTTTCCGGGTGCAGTTGAGGTACTCACTTCAACACCATTACCCAATAAATCTCTCCAAAGGTCTATGCTTGTCTTTCTTGGATTTATTTTGCTACTTCTTATTAAAATTGTATCAATTCTTGGAATGGTTTTCACGCCGCCCACATTTTCTTTTCTTTTGGAGACGATGATCCAGAATTTTTGGAAATGTTCTTAAAACACTTAATTCAGTCACACCAACAGCCACTTGTATCTCTCGGTCATAAAGTTCATTTGTGATTTGTTTGCGACAGTTTCCTCTGAGTAATATTCATCTTTGAACTAAGTAAAATAACACGTCTTATACAGAACGAAAAAACTCTGAAATTGCCAGCTACTTGCCTCACTGAAGGCTTCCAACTGAGCTCTGACACATTAAAATGAATAAATTATAGTCAAAGGCGATCTGTCACTACACCTAAGACAGATATAATACTTTGTGAGGTGGTTCAAGGACTATCTACTAGTATTTACATAACAACAACTCAGACAAAACATGTTTGTCCCAATTAATTCTAACAGTATAGTATTTTCTAAATCATTAATATATGTCCTAAAATTAAGCGTTCGATTGTGCAAAAAACATCCTTACAAACCTCGTCTCTTGATGAAAAAAGGAGAGAAGTTAAAAAAGTGAATTCTTTATACCCATACCCTCCACCTTGGAGTCTTCCGTAAAAACCATTTTTAGAGGATCTCTACTCAACAAAAGAAGCATGCCTGCCAAATTTTCTAGAGTGTTGCTCTATAAAGGAGTATCTTCAGTGGGTCGATAAAGGAGTTCCAGTCGTGTGCTTGGTAACTAAACACTGGGGGTTTCGCGTCAGACTGACCACCTGACAGGAACATCTGTTCATGCACCTCAGTGCTCAAAATCACGTTTTCTGAGCTGAGCACAGTAGGCATTGGCTACCATTAACTGTTGCGCCACTGAGTCTAGTTTAATATAGATCTCTTATGAACTTTCATCGAATATATTTCACTTTGATACTCATGGAATTAAATTTTAAAAATACGGATACAATAGCATATGTTTTGAAATATACAAATTAATACAATAACTTACAAAGAATGTGATATTTGGTATTCCAGATATACGAAATTTGAGTCTAATAACTCATCATTTGTCCTCTTATTCTTAATACTGATCGCTTCTAAAGAATGTCAAAATTTCACTGCAACAAATGGGTTTCTTTTTAAAATTTTCTTATCAACTGAGGGATTGTTCCTGGTTCTATAAGTAAAGCTTTAAGACTTCCTTAGGCCCTGGGCCCCTATGCAAAAGTAGGCCCCAACTGAAACCCTTTGAAGAAGCCAGTCAAAAGCATACGTTGTCAAATACTCGTAGGAACATTAACCCGTTGCAAATAGTTGTGCGTGACTCACAGTCTCACAAATTTAGCTAACAAACTGCCTCCTTTCGACTAAATGAGTCATGAGGGTGAATACTGTTAATCCTAAGTCTCTCGTCACGGACATAACAAAAGAAAGTAGACTTGCCACTGTTGCCATTTGACATATAGTTCAAAACTACCAGTTTTTCGAATATGTGCATTTGGCGTTAAAAATATTTGGATCATGAGCTAGTTGAAGATGAGTGAACGCGAGGAGGTCCTGGTTAGTCCATGCCTTAAAACATTCTTGTTCCATATGGTTTGGAGAATTGAAATTCAGTGTAAATAATGAAAAAAATAATCAAAATAAATTTAAAAGAAACTTGTACTGAAACAGCATGTTTTGAGACTTCTTAAAATAAATAGAATTCGATACTAAACATATTTTAATTCATTTGGTTGTAGTTTTTATCAAAAAGGTTTTCTAATATAGCATAAATATTATTTTTTGACATAGCCACTCTTTAACAAAAATGAATAATAAATAAAAAATGACACACCAAAGGCAGTTGTGCGATAAGGGCTTAAAAAGTGGTAGGTCGAAAGATTATGTAAAGAATAGAAAATAATTAAAATTTCAGAAAAATGGAATCATTTGTTTCAAAGTTAAATAGTTACAAAATAACGAGCTCAATAAGGCGTTCACCCAACTCTAGCATGGATACAAGCTGTCACATGACGTGGCATAGAGTGATAAAGCACTCTGATGGTCTCCTGCGGTATTTCTTGCTAAATTTGCTCCAATTGTGAGGACAGGTCATCAACATTCCCTGGTAGATGTGGTCGCCTTCCCATCATATCCTAGACATGCTCGATTGAAGAGTGATCTGGCGATTTGGCTGGCTAAGGCAGTGCTTGACAAGCAGTAAGACCGTTCATAGTAACAAATTCTGTATGTGGTCTGGCATTATCTTGCTGAAAAATAAGACCGGGGTGCTGCAAAAAGAACGGCAGCAAAACAGTTCTCAGAATATCGTCGACGTACCGCTGTGCTGTAAGTGTGCCTCTAATGACGACCAAAGGGGTTCGGCTGTCAAAAGAAATGGCACCCCAGACCATAACTCCTGGTTGAATGTCTGTGTGGCGTGCAATAGGGAAAGAGGATCAGCACGCTGCCCAGGGTGTCTCCAGATACGTCTTCGATGAATCAGGACACAGTTGGGCGGGATTCGTCGCTAACTCTATACGTCCCCAGTCAACATGATTCCAACCTGATCGAGCCAAGAACCACTGTAATCTGGCTCGACATAGTGCAGTCGTGAGTAACATGTGGCGTTGTGGTTGGTACGAGCGTAAATTTCGCTCTCCCAGCCATCTGTGAATGGTTATAGTGGACACTCGTGTGCGGGTCACACGTCTGATGATTGATAACGATTAATCAGGCGCGGTGACAACTGATCTGTCAATCAATCTGTCCTCCTGATCTGCTGTGGCCCTAGGTCGACCGCTACCATCATGACGCTGTAATCTGCCACTGTCAGCCTATTCTTGCCAGCATTTTCTAATGGCCGCATAGTTTCGACCCATATGACGAGCGATTTTCCAATTTGCCCAACCTGCCTCTTTCAATCCAGTGATACGACCTCTTTCAAACTCTGACAGTTGCTCGTAATGAGCTCGAACCCTGCGGCGAGGCACTTTTTCAGTTGTTGAAAGGTATCTCAAATCGAAATGCATCAGAAATTTTAACCATCAAAATGAGAATCGCTTCTTACAGAACCCCTGCTGAGTGCGCAGTTCCGATGCGCTGTAGCTCCCGCTATTCGTTCATTGGACACTAAATTTTAATCATCTGCATGTTCGGTACAAATGTCTTTGCATATACTAAATTTCATTACAATCGGACAACTCCTTCATGGTGCGCCCGGTTTTTTTTTGTTGTTGTTTTTGTTATAGAGAGTTGTTAAAAAACAACTTATCATCATGTCCCTTTGTCACGAACCGAATTCTTCAAAATAACATGAAAATATTTTTTTTTAAGAAAAAATTTTTTATCGCGACAATTAGATTTATAAAAAAATCCCCAGATACTATTGAAACTCGCAAATATTTTTTATATCATTAGTGTCGATATTTAATGGAATATGAACATAAAATTCCATGAGTTACTATTAAAAGATGACTCTATCGGCAGTTTACTAAAGCATGAGTTTTAGAGAGATCTCGTTTTCGATATTATAAACTATATAATACTTATTTTCTATAGTAGAGTATAATAGGAACGTATACAATAGAGTATTATATTTGAAAAATATGCAACAAAAACTAATTGTACAAACATATTTTGAAATATTTTGAAACATTAATAAGATGTACTATTCACAGAAACATAGGTTTCGTAGGGCATGAATATATAGTATAAAGATCTAGTTCTGTCTTTCATGATGAGAAATACATTTCCAAGAAATACGTGTAAAAAAATTCGTGTAAAAAGTATATTGCATTTATGAAAAAATTGAAGATTGGATTCAGTCTCAAAAAATCTGCAAAAATAATACAATAAACTAAGAGACTTTTGTTAGGATCTTAAACGTTTTATTTCATAAAAACTGTACATGTTTCCTACAAAGTATATTCCACACAGGTTGAGTTTATGAAATCCTGGAAATATTTTATATCACAAATGGAAATCGCATTACACATTCCTCGTCTCCAATGCCGCAGTCATAAGATTAAAAAAAAATTCTCAGAATTTGGGTTGATCGAGTTAAATCAAAATAAGTCGTGAAAATAAAAGAAGAAAATCTCTCTAATTCGTGTTAAGTCAGTGTTTCTCAAATTATGGGGCGCGCCCCCCTAAGGGGGCATGATAACCTTACGAGGGGGGCGCGAGCATATCAAATGTCGTGAATAAAAGATTATTTTAAAAAGTTATAAAAATTTACCTAAAGGAAGCAAAACAAATACATTCTGACATCAAAAAAAATTCACGTTGCACTTTTATTGTTTTCTGTTCCAATTTAAAAATTAGAAAAGAAAAGAAATAATACTT
>BMAV01008804.1:0-63329 GCA_019973955.1 Trichonephila inaurata madagascariensis | reverse complement strand
TGTTGCTATTTTGAAAAAAAAAAATATATCACGAGATACTTGTTTACCATTGTATCTCTACCAAGAAGCGCTTTTGCACAAACTTTTCCCGGAAGAAATTTTTTGTTATGGAATTAGTGATTACCATTATCAACTCCTTTTTAGCTGGCTTTTAATCATCGCCAATTCAAAAAATTTTTTTATTTGAAATGGGGGTAGTACGCTGATCTTCTGCTTTAACAAGGTACGCGTTGGTTATCAAGAGGAACGTTTTAAAACATTTCGCGCCCCTTTTTCCGGAAATTAAAGCATTTCCCCTTTGAAAGGGCGTTCACTATCCAGAACTAACAGACAATCGGGGGATCCAAAATTTTTATTTCATGGTAGACGTTCGCCATCTAAATCAGCTTAATCGTAAACTAAAAGGGGGAAAGGAAATTTTAAATTTTTTTCGATGTTGAAGAAGTAAAAACACGAAACGCATTATCCTTTTTTGCTCGGTTTTGAAAGGAACATTATTTCACTTTCTGAGCCTGCTGAATTTTGCCAAAAAATCCTCTATTAATAAACACCATTTTAAAACAATAATTTTAAATATGAGGGAAGTTTTTCCCAGCGGGTTTTCCCAGGAATTTAAAAAGAAAGCCGAGCATTTTTGTCAAAAATCCTCTTAATGCTACGATAACCGAGTTGAAATTTTCTCCTTTTGAAATTGACATTGGTAGTTTGAAATACAATTGCTGGTTTTAAAAAAACGGAGATGGGGGCTCTAAATTGAACGTTTTTTGGGGTTAAATTTGGGAAATGTTGGAGAAAAAAAATGTGATCTTAGTTCACAACTCTAGTGGTCTGCTTTGAATGACCTGGAGAAGGAAGACATGATCAATTTCAACGCTTGGGAAAATATTCCTGACTCTCGATCAGCTGAAAAAACTCGCGTTTCTTTCTTCCCTTTTTCGGTTCTACATATATATGGGAAAAATCTTTTTTAAGCAAGAACATTATCAAAGTAAACTGAGAAGCCGTCTTTTGATGAGATCTTGGGGAAACATGCCTAAAATTAAAACAGCAACATACAAACCTGACTTACCCAAAATTTTCAAGGAGATGCAACACATTGTTTTCCTAATAAATATTTATTAATATGAAATTTAGTTTAATTTAGTACACTTTATTTAGTGTAATAAAAGTTTACTAAACAAGCAGATTTGGGTTTCCCCAATTTTTTTAAAATTTGTTGTAATGTTCATATTTTTTGGCTAATAAGTTTGCCGACCACTGGACTAAATGATTAATGATGAAGTATGGTGGTGCGCCTAGGCCCAGATAATAATGCAATCTAATGCAATAATCGTACAATAATGCAATCTTGCTACTGTTGGCAGTTGACAAATAATTCGAAATTCCCAGTTTCATAGAGAATATATGTCTGGGAATAACATTTTATTATTAAATTTATTCGGATCATGATCTTATTGAGGCTGAGTTCTGAACGAGATGATGTTCAGTTGGCCCATGCCTTAAGACGCCCCTGGTTTCATGTATGACAGAAAGAAAATGACAATCAATTGGGCAATTGGGTTTAAAAAAGATTAAATATTGTGATTTGTGTTAGTTTAAAAATTGGAAAAAAATAAGATTTTAAATGTTTTTTTTTTGTTCTGAGTTGTTTATGATGGTTTCATCAGAATCAAGCTTTATCTATTTAAGGCAGCTTTTGGATCTGAATTAATATCATAATTTCTCTACTATATGTAAGGTTACTTCTTATTGATTTGTTTCTGTTTCAATTTTTTCATATTTAAAATTTTCTGTTGTTTTGTTTGTTTAGAAGTGTTTATATGATAAATTCATCCAAATTAGGGTTCAATTGCTCCGTTTTAGAGAATCTTTTATTTTTAATTAATGTTATAATTTCTATTTCACTGAGACAATTTTATATTTGTTTATTCTGAACTATCCTTTTCTTGGTTATTATTGTAGTGTAAAGTAATTATGTGATACCCCCGTGACTCAAAGGTTAGTTTTTAGGCCAAACAATTTGTGAAGCTTTTGTAACCAGAATTTTAAACAACGATTACTTATTCATCAACACAAATATCAACGGGTTTTTTTCGACAGTGAAATTACCTTCATTTTTTTTTTTTTCTCATGCTTGGAAAATTGTTACGTTTTTTTGTTGAAAAAAAAATTTTTTTTTTTTTTTTCATTGAAATTCTAAATCTCGCTTATTGTAACAATAAAGTAGAAAATCCTAGCGAGCAATATATAACAAAAAGAAAATAGTGCTGAATTTAAACTACTGTATTTATTCGATTCTAAGCCGCACCCCAAATTCTCAACAAGTTTTTGTGAAAAATGAAGAATAGTATAAGATTGTTTATCGATGTTCAAGTTTACAAAATATTAAAATAAATTTAAAATTAGAACTGATAAGAAGCGAATGATTAGCTATTTTACCAGAATTATAAACTTTTAAATATATATACAGGAACCACACACACACACACACAGTAATTGTTGTAATTGTCCCATCCAACGAATATATTTTTCCTTCGATTCTGCGCCCCATTTTCAGGTTTACACGGAAAAAGTGCGGGTTTGATTTGGTAAATTGGGAATTGTTATCAAGGGATTGACAATATTTGAAAAACTACTCTCATTTATGTCTACAATTGGTATTAAACAGATTTTTGCATGTTTTCTACATGTTGCTATATTTGGCCACTTGGTTTTTGTAACCGACTAGCTGGTATATCCGTTCTTCGCATGGGTGAATTAAAAAATAAAACCATAAAAATTGAAGAAAAAATAAGTTTTTTTTTCTTACCCCTGTATACGCGTCGTGGAACGTCAAGATTCTGTAGAACACAGTTTGTGTGTGAAAATTTTCTTAACACTCCCCTTTTATACTTAAAACTTCGGGCCCCCTTTATATTTAAAAAAAACTTGCTCACGGACCCCTTTTTTATAGTCAAAACTTGCTCACGGAATTCTTTTTAAAGTCAAAACTTTTTCTAAAAAGAAAGCATTAAAATTCAATTTTACATGGTGTGCAAAACTAAGCAACAATGTAAAATTTGGATGCCATGAAATTGCAGAAAAGGGGGGTCGGGAGATCAGTACAGTAAACACGAAAATCATGAAACGTCATGCGTTCAAATATGGAACAAAACGCAAACGATGTGAGCGTAAAAAGCGTGATGTCGGGCGCTGCTCAACAGGTTAAAAAAAAGGGGGGCCCAATTAAATTTCCTGCAAATGCCGTGGGATTGGGGGAAATTTAAAAAAATCCCTGGCGCCCCAAAAAAGGCGCCCGGAAAAAAGGGGGGGGGAGTGGTGGCCCCGGGGAACAACAAAAGGTCTTTCCCCCAAAGGTTCCCCCAAAAACAGGTACGCTGTTAGAAATTTGGGGGCCGCCCGGGCGACAACCCGGGTACCGAAAATCCCGAGGGGGGCGCGAGTCCCTTTTAAAAACCAAGACGACAAAGGCGGGAGGGGGCCCCTCGGGGGCCCTTTGGCCTTCTGGCTTTTCCCCCCTTAAAATTTCCCCCAACCCGTTTAATCCAGAACAAAAAAGGGAATGTCCTGGGGTTGTCCCTTTCGGAGGGGCGGTTCTCAAGGGGGTTTTGGTTTGTTTGGGAAGGGGGCTTTTCCCGTCTGGGAAAGTTCTGGCCGGGGTTTTTCTGGGGAGGCATTATGCTGAACGGGCGAACTGAGCTTCACATTTACGACAGAGGGTCTGTAACCGGGGATCCTTTATTGTGAAAAGGAGAATTACTTCTTCCCCATGTACGTCTTTTCGGGTGCCATTGGCCCCGAACTTCATTTTATGGATGACAATGCGGCCACATCGCATTCTTGCTGTTGAGGGAGCTGCTGGAAAGTAGAGATATCACTCGAATGGATTGGCCTTGATGCTCCACAGATTTAAATCCCATCGAACATGTGTGGTATGCTTTGGGGGCAATATTATTTACTTACTGCCCATCATCGGAGAACAACCAACAACTCAAACAGATGTTGATTGAATGGGCACTCCTATCTCTCCAAGAGATGTTGCACCAGCTGGTTCTGAGTGTATGCGGAACTGTGCGAAGCAACCATTGCAGAAAGGAGAGCATATACCATATTAG
The DNA here is from genome assembly GCA_019973955.1 of Trichonephila inaurata madagascariensis. NCBI lineage: Eukaryota > Metazoa > Arthropoda > Arachnida > Araneae > Nephilidae > Trichonephila > Trichonephila inaurata. The sequence continues at coordinate 59,214 of BMAV01008804.1, read as the reverse complement.
GAACATCTGCTTGTTGTTCTTCCTGTTGGACAGACAATCATGAGTCACGATACTATGCGTTCAATAAAGCTTGTTTTGTTTGATTCCATATCGTATGCGTTGTATTCCTTTTTCAGCACCGATAGCTTTTCATCATCCTTGCGTACATAATACTCTCCTCATTCCAGAATTTCATGTCTCTCCAGATGATTTTCGTGAAGTTATGGCAATATAAACCCACCTGTTGCTTAAGTTTTGCACACCAGTGTAAAAGTACACCATCCCGTCGCAATGTTTGGCGAGTAGCAACCACAAATCCCACCCCACTAATTTTCAGTCAGGGGTTTTTTATGGCATTGAATCCCTATTCTACTAAATTGGAAGACGGGAAAGTAGTCAACAATTTCTGAACGATAACCCATAATGCAAGATATGAAATTGAAATCTCTGTTTTTGTCTCACCAGAATTTGTGGTATTCTTGTTCAAATATATATTGGTTAAGAGTCCCTCTCATTTGTGGATATTTCAATAAGTTGCTCCTGTATTAGTATGGATTCATCTGTGTTTGTGGGAAATGGGTTCGTCCACTTGCAAAAGGGCTGAACACCCAGTCGGGAATATCTAAGTGAATTACTGTTGTTTATTTAAATTTCCACAAAAAGAAAAAAATGGAGATTAAAATTGTTTTTAATTTTATATTAAACCTTACGTGGACCCCCTGACGTTGTTCTGGGACCCACCAAATCAATTTTAATTTTTCATGGACCCATTGGATAATATCCGGGTCCCCTGGGGGGTTCGTAGGGACCGCTTGGGGAACGACTTGTGTAGATGTACCTCACTTGCTCGCTGAAGTTTCTAACGTAAGGACGTTTTAAAATGTCGTAGCTCAGCCCAATCCTTGTTTTTGAATTTCTTTATTTACCCATCGTTAATATGGCCAGTCGTCATTGTTAAAGTCTAGACGATGTCACAAGACGGTGGATAGTTGGTAGACTGGAAGCGGGCCAGTCAAAGCTACCTGTAGTAGGGACCTCGGGGTTCCGAGAAATTTGGTATCCACTCTGCGGAAACAGCTCACAGAGACAGGAACAGTGGTTCGCCGACCAGGTCAAGGCCGTATAAGGGCAACAATGCCGGCTCTAGACCGTTGTTTGAGACTTCTAACCGACAGGGATAGGTCAACGACACAACTGTCTCACAGCCTGTATAACGCAACAGGAACATCCATTTCACGGATAACAGTCACCCACAGATTTAATATAGGTGGCCTGTATGCCAGGAACCCCGTAGTCTACATCCCTTCGACTGTGAGCCACAAAAAGAACCTTCTAATATGGTGCCGAGAACACCTGTTTTAGGCAGAGGTGATTGGGATGGGTTCTCTTCAACAATGAATCGCAATTCAGTCTAGTCAGTGACTCGTGACGTATTCTCATCTAGACAGAACTCGGACGTTGATATAGGCCCTCTAACATCGTCGAAAAGGACCACTATGCTCGAGCAGGCTTGGAAGACGGGCATACCGACCTTCTTGTGTTCGATAGAGGTACTCTGATTGGTCAGCAGTACAGGGACGAGATCCTTGTTACCCTATGTCAGACTTTTTCACTGAACATATGGACCAAATATCATCTTTATGGATGGTAACCCACATTGGACTCAGTTAATAGACGAATACCTCCAATTGGAGGATATTCAACGATAGGATTGGCCTGCGATGTTCCCTGACCTCAATCCCATTGAACACGTATGGGACGTCCTTGGACACTCAATCAGGATCTTATCTGGATTAATAGGATTTAGTTGTAAAGATTTACCAGATAAACTAGGATTCAATCAAACCGTAATATGAAGTACTTCGTTGATTCTAAATGTGGCATTTCTTGCAGTTCAGTTTTATAATCAAATGGGCGGAATTCCTGTAATTACTCATAAAGCATTAGTTCGTTAAGTTATTTATACTTTCGAAATTTTCATTAAATATACGTTGAATACATTTCGTACATGTGGAATGAAATTTATTTTAAAAATTATTTGAAGTGAGAGACCCTCCGCAGAGAGCAAAACGAATAAGTTGAAATACTAACAAATATCACAATGTTTTAGTATACCTTTGTTTGTAAACAATTTAAATTGTGAGACTCTCTTGATTAAAATTGCATTTGATGTATGTCAAGAATATTTTCTCTTTTAAGTAATCAATACGGGAGTGCCAGGATGGCCGAATGTCCAAAAGATTAATTATAAATTTTTTTTGGTAAAAATTTTTAAAGCACTAAAGATTTTTTCCCAAAAAATTGGTGTATCACGTGCTTCAAAACTATAGGTGGCCGTGGTAGCTTAGGGGTTACAGGGGCGGTTCTAGGGCCGGACAATCCAGACCCATGTCCCGGGGGGGAAATTTTAGGGGCGGGTTTGGGGGAAAATTTTAAAAATTTTTTTGTTACGAAAAATTTGGAGAAATTATCTTCTAAAAATATTATTATTTACACTTTGGAAACGTGGAACATAATTATTTTTGTTTTAGACTGAATTGAAAAGTCGACCATTGCTAGTAAAATTTGCTTAACGATTAAAAAATAAATATTGTATTACGTAGCGATTTGACTTTACGAGTGTATGGGCACCCGACTTATATGGATACAAGTAGACATGCTTATGCTGACAGATCTTCACTGCACTAATATAAAGGGATCCCAGGGAAATCGTGGTTCAGTACTTTTTAATATATTCCGTAGCACGGGGCTTAAATAATCCATGAAGTAGCTATTTTTACACTGGACTAGGGATTTCCAACCTCGACTATAAATTTTAGCTGACCCACACAGAACATTTTACGATTGTTCTTGATTTCCTAGACAGAGGGTGCAAGTACCCCGGCTGGTAAGGGTAAGCGCATAATAAGACAAAAATATTACCTACGAAGAATCGAGAATTTTTTCAGCTTCTCGTGGGAAGAGTAAAACCTTGGAAACGTTTTTGGTCAAATCGGTTCCTGTCTTTCGAACATCGCTTCCTGAATTGAAAGTATTTGAATTTTTAAAGAAATAGCATTTTCATTGCAGAAACCTCTGATTAAAGTTCGAGACCTTTATTTTGTGTGAATAACTTAGTAAGTATTAATACTTAAAAAACTATTTTTTATTTAATTTTTTTAAAAATTTCGGATGCTATATTTATTACTTGAGCTATTTAATTAGATTAGTAATTTGAAGAAGGGAATAGAGAGCCACCAAACTGTTTTGGGGAGATTATTTTTAAGCAATCTCGCAACTTTCTTTATTCATTATTTTTTCTTAAACAAATTTTCATGTGCGAGATTCTTCCATTAATATTTATATTTTTATATATTTATGTAACATTAATACAGCAACTCCATAAACAAAAAATCGGTTATACAAGTAAAATCTCTTAAATATAATAATTAATATTTTTAACGTACGTAATTATTGCTTCAGCAGCAAATAAATTTGCAAGTATTTATATAGTATATTAATATTTATCTCTTAGTAGCAACATTAGAGAAATAACTATTCATCTTCGACTGATTAAATTTCAAACTCATGTGTAAAAGGAACATTAATTTTTAGATGCAATTTTTTTTTTCGAGATTTTAACTAACATTTTTTCTATGTCGTTAACAATTCTTTGCCTTTAGTCCTAAAAGAGATAAATTTCATTAAAAAAAAATTAATCACTTTTAATTTGGGAAAGATTTTTTCCTCTATGTATATGATAAAGTTTGAAAATAAAAAATTAAGGTCGTAACAACATCCTGCAAAATAAAAGATAGTGTGATATATTTTATTTTATTATAAACTAAATAAAAAATTCTTTTGTATTCGAATTGAAGTAATAATTTCTTTCTTTGAATAATTATTTGTTCCCTTCGAAATATACTTCTTTTCTACAGATTTTGCTTCTAACTACATTTGAAAATTATTTATCAAAACATTTGGGAGACTGTTTGAGTTCCAAAAGGTAGAATTTAAAATTTCTGCTCTGCCTCACAAATTATACTAAATTTGCAGGGAGCACGGATGAAAATACATTTGATACACCATTTATTATTTTAAACCGTTTTCAGTTTTATTAATTGCTTCATGACATATATTTTTAATAAAATGTTCTTACAAACGTTTAAAAATCTGAAAATTTATGAGTCGAAGCTAAATCGAAAATTGAAGAAAAAAACGGTACATATTTTCCTTATTTTGTGTAATAATTATTGATATTATTTAAAAAAAAACTTGTTTTTAAATTTTTTGAAATTTTGATGTATTTCCGGGAAGGGGACCGGGAAATCACAAACATTAATTACTACGTTAAGGGCGACAAATGTGCACACACAAAAAACAGAATATTTCGCTTAAAGCAGCGTTCGGCAAATTGCAGTTTTTCAAAATTCTGCTGTTATATACAGTTAAAAATTATGTCTGCTAAAAAGAGTTCGTTTTCCTTTCAAATTTATAAATATCTCTTGAAAAACACAAACAACTCGTATTTACATGCATATTTAACTACACTGGTGTGCAAAACTTAAGCAACAGGTGGGTTTATTGCCATAACTTCACGAAAAATCATCTGAGAGACATGAAATTCTGAAATGAGGGAGAGTATTATGTACGTAAAGGATGACGAAAGCATCGGCGCTGAAAAAGGAACAAAACGCATACGGTATGGAATCAAACAAAAACAAGCTTTTATTGAACGCATAGTATCGTGACTATGATTGTCTATCCAACAGGAAGAACAACAAGCAGATGTTCCTTATATGGTATATGCCCTCCCCTTACTACAATGGTTGCTTTGCACCGTCTCCGCATACCAGAACCAGCTGGTGCAACATTTCTTTTAGGTAGGAGTGCCCATTCCTCAATCAACATCTGCTTGAGTTGCTGGTTGTTCTCCGGATGATGTAAGCGGGGGCAATACGTCTTCCCCAAAGCATCCCACACATGTTCGATGGGATTTAAATCTGGGAGCACGCTGCCAATCCATTCGAGTGATATCTTCACTTTCCAGCAGCTCCTCAACAGCAAGAGTGCGATGTGGCCCTGCATTGTCATCCATAAAAATGAAGTTCTGGGCCAATGGCACCTCGGAAAAGATGCACATGGGGAAGAAGTACCTCCTCACAATACCGATCCCCGGTTACAGACCCTCTGTAAAAAATGTGAAGCTCAGTTCCGCCGTTTAGCGTAATACCAACCCAGACAAGAACTCCAGGACCACCGTAACGATGTCTTTCCTTGATGTTACTGGAATAAAACCGGGTCCCGATCTCTCCCAAATCAAAAACGTGTTGAGAATCGCTTCTGGTACTGAACCGACTCTCATCCGTAAAGGACACGACTCATTGATCAGTTGTCCAGTTTTGTGCTCTCTGGCCCACTGTAAAAGGTGGTTTCAGTGGCCATCTTTCAACGAGAGGCAGCGTTCAGGACGGCGGGCGAACAGGCCCCTTTGTGAAGGCGTCTGGCCACAGTAAACCGCTACACTTGTCGACCTTGTTGCTGTACAGAGTTTCTGAACAATGGCGCTTCCCGACTTCTGCCGATCTTTTTCGCCTGCAGGATGATATATCGGTCATCCCCTGCAGTTGTCGTCCTCGGGCGGCCACACCCAACCTTCTAACAGCTGTACCTGTGGTTTGGAACGCTTTCCGCGCGGCGAAACGACACTTTGTTGATTCCGAACTCTGCAGCTACACTTGGTGAGTACTTTTCACGTGAAAGTCGTCCAGGTGATTTCTTCTAGCCATATTTCACGAACTGACTCCACTGGCACTTGCAGAGAATATGGTGAATTGCGTCTCCGTCCTTCATTTCATTCTACTGTTGAGCAGCACGCGCCGACATCACGCGTTTTGCGTACGCTCACACGGTTCTGACGTTTTGTTCCTGATATTTGCATACGCATGATGTTTCTCCCGACTTACGTGTTTCCTCTACTGATCTCCAGACCTCCTTTTCTGCAATTTCATGGCTATCTGCTAAATTTTTACATTGTTGCTTAAGTTTTGCACACCAGTGTATTTGACTGGCTTACCGACAGAATTTATCGTTAAATGTGTATTTAACTCTTTTGTAATTTCCAGTTATATATTTGTGTTTAGTATTGTGATTCTGGTATTTCATTTGATGTTTCTTTTGCTACTGTGTACGTTAAATGTCAGTTTGCTTTTATGTTGAACCTTAAAGGGCTCGAAACCGCAGTATATGTTAAATCATGAAATTTGATGTTTATAACATCTCCTGTGTAACTTTTTCCCCGTCTCGGACTGGGGTCACTATGGATATTCCGGACACCCATAAAAAATCTGGCATCAGTTAACCAAAGAGGAGACAGAGGCAATAAAAGATAGCGAGCTACAGATGTTTTATTTTATTCTTGAGTAGTTACTTGAAGTTAAAACAAGCTCTTGTGATCTTTACCATCAACAGAATCTAGTTCAAAAAAAATTGGCTCCACCGAATCTTTTAGATTTAGCTCGTTTGAAATAGCAACAGGTAATTATGTTTTTAATTTCGAATTATTTTGTATTTTTTTTAAGACTTAAAATAATATACAAATACAGTAGTGCTTTCTGTAAGGTACATCTCTTGTATATATATATATATTGTGTTATAAATAAATTCACACACACATAAATGAGTAGCTATTATAACTGAAATGATTACCGAGTTAAAAGAAAACTAAGTTATTCTGATTTCAATGAAATTATTTTGTATATACGTATCCATAGAGTTATAGTTAAGAGAATAATGGATTAAAAAATTTTATCTTTAGATTAAATCGAAATAATGTTGTTGACGCGAAATTTTTTTCATAACAGAGCTTCCATTTTCGGAACGAGACATTGCACAGCCTTCATTACTAAAAAGAAATTGTTGTTCATTTGTCTTGTTTATTGTAAATTTTGATTCCGTTTTTCTGAATCACCATGTTAAATCAATGTAACAGATGTGGTTTCAGATTTTTTTTTTCTCCTTTTTCATACATCAAGAGAAATTTAGTAATACTATCTGGTAATTATATTCTTATAAATAATTGTGTTATTGCTGATTGTGAAGTATCGAAAAGGCATTTTATAAAATTTTTTTCGGAATATTTAAAGTTTGTGAATTAGGTCAGTAATAAGTGAATTATTTCAATGTTTTCTTCTTTGATGTAAAGAGAGATCAATTTAGTAATATTATTTTTGTATTATAAATATATTTCCAAATGAGATTACATGTGATTATATTTAAATGTTATGAAAAATATTTCGAAATGACATTTTTTGAGGAAGCTAAAAGACAGAATTTTATTTGACTGAGAAATATAATGTATTTTTTATTTTTATTTTAAACTTTTTTTTTTGAGTATTTTTTATTAGTGTTAATTTTAGTGATTATAAAGATCATTAATTTCTAAAGTTATATTAATAATATTAATGGAAAGTATTTTTTCAGTGGGAGTTGTGTATAAGTAGAACATTTTTCTTAGATTAAAAATTATGTAAATTCATTCTATATTTTGTGCGTGCTATGTACAGATGTATATGAGGGCTTGTTGAAAATATAAGTTAAAATGATTTCCTAATTTTAATACTGGAAAATATACTTTATTAGGATGTTCTACTCTCTATATAGTTATCAATTCTAGATATATTAAGCATAATTCAATGCAGTGTTCAAACGAAAGTAAAATAAGGGCTTTTTATTCTTCGTTTTAAATTTACGATAAGATTTTAGAAAATCTCAAACACATTGATTTTTAATTAAAATGTGTCAATTTTGATGAATTCAATTTTTGTATGAAAGCAAAACACTCTATCTCAATTATCTCTTTACTTCCCTTACTTAATTTAAGTATATTTTTAAAAAATTTAGAATATCTGAGGGAGGACGTAAAAAACTATCTGGTGCCCAATACAAAAGAAAGCGACTCGAAAATCAAGTCCACATTAAAACAATCTGAAGTTTACTGAATTACTACAAGGCCCTAGAAAAGGAAGATGGTATAGAATCGAATCTGATTTAGACTTTCATGAAGAGGATGTTGCAGTTGAAATAAATATAATCGATAGTGGAACGCTCTTTAGGTTCCCCCAGACAAAACCAACGATCACGATACTTTAACAATATTTAGCTCAGATCCTGGAACTTGGCCAGCTATTCTATCAGACACCGATAGATGTCTTTTGGTGAAAGAAACCCCTAAGCCATTGACAGAATATAATTTTCCTCATAACGCCACTGGTCGAAGGTTTAGCTCATTTTATTGTACCAGAATTTTAAAAAGGGTGAAAAGGTTATGCGTAAATGGTTAGTTTATTTCATTAAAAAATTTGTATATGTTTTGGAAACTTTTGGTGGTGCCCTTTGTTCTTTCCACAGAAGGTTTTAAAAGTTGGAAGTACGTCGTCGAAACTTTAAAAGAACATGAAACATCCAAGAACCATAGTCAAAGCCAAAAGTCTTGGATTGAATTTAATCAGTGATTACAATGCTGTAAAACAATTGACAGCGACTCGCAAAGACTTATTATTGGTGCGAGGTGCTTCAACGCATTGTAGCAACATTAAAAATGCTTGCCCAAAATTGTTTAGCCCTTCGTGGTAAGAGTGATAAACTATACGATTCCAGTAATGGTAATTTTTTGCAAATAATTCAACTACTTGCTAAATTTGATCCAATAATGGAGGAACATGTTCGAAGAGTGCTAAAAAAATCAAGAAACTAAAGTACATTATCTAGGGAAAAATATTCAGAACGAAATAATTTCACTTTTACATGAGAACATTAAACTACAAATTGTTCATAAAATTAAACAAGCCAAGTATTATTCGATAATTTTAGATTGCACCCCTGATGCTAGTAAGATCGAGCAAATGACCTTTTTGGTAAGATATGTATGTATTGAAAAATTTAATTCTAATGAAGTTAACGTTAAAATTAATGAGAGCTTTTTAGGTTTCCTTCCAGTTGAATTGATCGATTGAATAATAATGTCGCACTGTTCAGCTACACGAGGGCTTTTGGCGACGGACCACGTAATTTTGAACCATGGTCAAGTGACGTGGACGACACCTGAGCTGGCACCCCCTCTCCTAACTACCACACCACGCCAACGGGAGGACGTTTCAGCTCTCGATAGATTTAACGTGCATCGCTGCCCTACACAGCGGGTCTTTAGTGGTACTCGGATCAAACTCATGACACGCCAGCCACGATCTGATACTTTGACCACTAGGCTACCATGATCACGCATTTTTATGAAAATCATAGCCTTTGTAACGTAAGATAGAATTTACTATCGATTCACATGCATCCGTTCCAACACGCACTAGACTTGTTGAGGGTTCTGTAGTTGAAGGCAAAGAGTGGTTCACAAAGTCCGTATTAATTGAATTTCAGTCATTTTTTTGTTTGTTGCAGAAGTGCAATATTGCACAGTAGTGCTGTAAATTACAAAACCTTTTCTTTATATGATTCATTTATATTCATTATAAAATGTTTAAATTTCTTACCTGGTAATTTATTTCATCAATAAACAAGAGGAAGCATAACATATAATGGATTCTTTTTATAGCAAAAACACAGTTCTTGAGGCATCAGAGATTTTTATAATTGTTGTGATCTGAGGAAAAAATGTACTTCTATCTAGTGACACAATTAGCATGTATTTCATTGCAATAATATTTTTTTCCTCTCAGATAAGTGATTTGTAGGTAATTAAAAAAATTATTGAGTCTGTTCAATTCAAATAAATCATATGTTGCAGAAATGCAACAGTGCGAAGTTAAGGGTTAATCTGTGCTGTCATAAGAAGTCTCAATAGCACATTCCCATCCCTTAAACTCGGCATTAAGAGAATATTTTGCAATGTTTTTTTCTATGCTCGATATTCTCTCATCTATACTCTGATGGAGATTTGGCACTAGCACTTGATGAATTTGAACTATTTTTCTGTTTGTCATTAATCTCGGCATTAAGAGAGTATTTTGCAATGTTTTTTTCGTGCTTGATATTCTCTCATGTACTCTGATCAAGATTTGGCAATAGCACTGGATGAATTTGCACTATTTTTCTGTTTTTTGTCACTTTTTCAACTGGACTTGCTGCTAGTTTTTCTTTTTTTTCTTTAACGAAACTCTTCATCTTTGTGCATTTGATTTAGGCATTCTTACTAGAATTAATAATAACTCAACGCAAATGAAAATTAAAGAAATAAATTAGCCACCGAACACATCACCATGTAGCCAACAATCTGAAGTAAATTTCGAAAAGGCATGCTTTTGCTGCGAGAGATATTTTGTCTACACAGTAAAGCACACACTGCAACTTGTTGTATGTCAAGGCTAAATTCTAAGCATAGTTTGACAAGTTGTGTAACTTACATGACATCTCAATGTTGCCAGTAATCCAGGAATATAGTGTTACTTGAACGGCAAGCGATGTGGGCGTTTCAAAATGTGCCGCCATTAACGAAATGTAAACAAACCCGAAAAACGAGTGGAGTTGAGAAACAGCTTTTGCTGATGGCAGCTGTGCATTAGATTTGGTCGCCGCTTGTGACGTCACAGTTCTATCTGGCCACTCTGGAGTTTCTTAATAGTTTGTATCACTTGTTGTGAAAGTAATACAATATGCTAATTGTATTAATGTATAAATACTGATCGCTACTGTTGTGTAGTCAGTAGCAGTTGGGTGTTTCTCAGCAAGTATATAGCTGACCTTTTACAATTGTATCAAATGTTTTTGGAGCAAGGTGCCTCAGTTAGAGTGTGTATTCAACTGTTTTTCATTTTAAAATGTCACTGTAAATTTCATCTTCAATATACATGTTGTTTAAGAAATTCTCGTCTTTCATGAAAAGTCCTCCACATCCGTTATTTAATTTTATACTAGTTAGTTAGTTTTCACACTTTCTTACGTTAGAAGTGTAGAACTTAAGATAGGAAAACAATTGATACGACCACTGATAAATAATGTTCCCGGGTCTGGGGTAAAGGACCCCTAATCGAAAGGGGGCAAGTTGACCAGTCGGAGACATGGGGTAATATCCAACTTTTTTCACCGATATGAAACGAGTCACAAGTGGTGTCTTTTTCCCTCCCTCTGGCTCTCCTTACCATGAGACGATCTGGGAGATGAGTACTTCAAGACTTTGGCACTGTTACGCAAAACTGGGCAATTTTCATTCACTCGGAGCACAAAAGTTTCACTTCAAAAAGGCGAACACATAAACACACAAAAAAACATTAATATGAGAAAATACGCAAATTTTTGCGTACAAGAACAAAAAAAAAAAAAAAAAAAAACCTCTCCCACATAAACATTCACTGTTCCACCCACATGAACTTTCACTTCATTTTGCATACATTTTCATGACATGGAATTTCTTTTCTCTTACATTTACAACTTTTCTTTTATATAAGATGGTACCAAAAAAACAAAAATAAATTTTAAAAATAGCATTGAGAAAAAAAAAAATAACATTTTAATTAATGCTACTAATGAAAATGAGAAGGAAAGAAACAGCTTATTGTGTTTTATGTGAATGTTACTAGTAATTATATAAAAATGCATTTACAAAAATATATTGATGTATTTACTATTTTTCTATTTCAATACACAGCAATGTAAAAAATTTGTTTCCTGCCAATACTTAGTTAAATATAAGAAAGTTTAAGAACACTTATTTGGAGCAAAATGCCCTGATGTATATGCATGGAAAGACTTTTTTTTTATCTAAGTCTGCATAAAAAAAGATAAATTTAAAATGTATGGTCCTCTAATGGTAATATTCCCTGTATTAGTATAGATAATTACATATAAAGTATAATTGCTCATCAAGTTGTACAGACAAACACACAGCATAAATTCTACAATGAAAGCAACACCCATATATTAATCAAAACTTAATTCTATATTAGAAATGTAAAAATGATTAAAAATATCTACAATAGTATTTTTTTTTTATTTGTCTAAACTAATAGAGATATATCACAAAAATATTAGTCAATCTAAGAAATATATTACTAAAGTATTCAAAATATAAAAACTCTTTCACAGATTCTAAGAGGGGAAAAATCAATAAAAGAATGAAACACTTCTTATTTTGTGTCAATGTCACATTTATTTTACGTCAAATCAAATCGCTCAAAATTATAAAAATGTTAATTCTTTCACATCCTTCAATTATTATTTTGCAAGGTCAAACTGATTTTTAAGAGATGGCTTTGGCGTGAATACTTTCTTGAAAATTTAACAATACAAGGCTTTGCTCTTGGGTGAAAAATCAATAATATTCAATAATTTTTTTTAAAAAAAAAGCTGTTTTATATATATATATACTTATATTTTACTTGAATCTAAGCCATACTTTGTTTTCAATGTTAATGCTACTGAAAAGCAAGTGTATTTAGAATAGAAGGAAAAATTTGTTGATGGGGTACTCAGGGAACAATTACAGGTTCACATGTATATGTATTTAAAAGATTATAATAATGGTAAAATTATTATTATTCACTTATTAGGTTCTCATTTAAAAATTATTTTAATTTTGTAAAGTTGATAATGATAAAACATTTTACAATATTTTTCATTATTCACAAGAACTCATTGAGAATTTGAGGTGCGGCTTAGATTTGAATAAATACAGTATATATCACAAGCAATTTTTGATGTGAATGTGTAAATGTGTCTTAAATTACAACTCTGAAAACCTTATGACAAACTGCCAAAACATAAGCCTTTTTCTAGGTATGAATTCACAAATGTTTTTTAAAATAATCTTTTTCATAGAAAAAACCTATTTGCATCTTTCACAAATACATGAGATTTTTCCTGCATAAATAAATAAATGTCTTTGCAAATCATAACACAGATAGAAAGCACTGTTGCTTATTTTAATACAAACATGAAGCTATTCCTAGTATGAATACATAATTGTCCTAAATCACAGACTAAAAGTCTTGTTGCATATTTCCAACACATAGGACTCTTTGATATGAATAAGTAAAAGTACCTTTAAAGAATTACTGTGAGAGAAAGACTTAATGTATATTTCTCAAACTTGAAGTTTTTCCATGGTATGAATATTTAAATGTACATTCAAAGAATATTTGCGAGAGAAAGCTTTGTTGCATATTTCACAAACATAAGGCTTCTCCTTGGTATGAATAAGTAAATGCATATTTAAATGACTACTACAAGTAAAAGCCTTGTTGCATATTTCACAAACATGAAGCTTTTCTCCCGTATGAATACGTACATGTGTCTTTAAATGACAACTGCGAGAGAAAGTTTTGTTACATATTTCACAAACATGAGGCTTTTCCTTGGTATGACTAAGTAAATGTGTATTTAAAAGACTATTACAAGTGAAAGCTTTGTTGCATATTTCACAAACATGTAGCTTTTCCCTTGGAAAGCGAATACGAAAATGACGACTTATGAACCATTATTGTTTTAAAGTGAAAGTCTTGTTAAAAGTACTTCACAAACATGAGGCTTTTCTTTTCATATGAATAAAACATGTGATTTCTTAAAAGCTCTCTTTGTTCGAGAAAAGCTTTGTTGCATATTTCACAAATATGAGGCTTTTCCTTGGTATGAATACGTAAATGATAACTTAAGGAAGCACTTTGACTGAAAGCCTTATGCATATTTCCCCACAAACATGAGGTTTTTCTTTGAATGAACAAGTAAATGTTTTTTTAAATCAGTAATTTGACGGAAAGCTTTGTTGCATATTTCACAAACATGAGGTTTTTCCTTGGTATGAATACGTAAGTGTACATTGAAGGCACTACTGTGAGTGAAAGCCTTTTTGCATATATGACAAACATAAGGCTTTTCTTTGGTATGAATACGAAATGTACCTTTAAGTCACTTTATTTTGAGAGAAAGCTTGCATATTTCACAAACATGACTTTTCCTGCGTATGAATACGAATGTGTCATTAAATGACTTTTGAGAGAAAGCCTTGTTGCATATATCACAAGTATGAAGCTTTTCTTATGCATGAATAATGAAATGTGGAATTAAGGAACTACTGTGAGAGAAAACTTTATTGCATATTTCACAAACATTAGACTTTTTGTAGGACTGAATACTCAAGAGATATTCTGAACTATTATTTTGAGGGATAGCCATTTGGCTTTTTTTATAAACCTAGAAATCTTATTTAGAAGATCATATAAATCCTAGTTAATTTTAAAGCAATGAGAAAAAGGACAAATTGTACTCTTTTACAAATTACTAGTTTATTAGAATGAAATACAGCTTATATCAGAACTCTCAAAAATGAAATAAGTAATCAGCAAAATAATTTCTTCAGTTTTGTGAAAAAGATTCCCAAAATACATCTAATGAGATTGATTATTAAATTCGTATATAGGTGGAAATTTTAAAGATTAGGTTCACATCAGTAATGTAAATGAAACTAAAAAAGTACGTTTCAATGTAAACTAATTTTTAGAGGATAATTTAAAAGGACATGGACCAACATATTTTAATTCTCTCTCATCATGATCCCATGATTTCCACGGCAAAGAACACATAGCAAAGGTAGCATTACACAGGAAGAGGAATGAAACAATTAGCTTGAAGCATACAATAACGAGATGTTTTAATTTAGAATGATTGATTTTGATGGATCGAGCCTTCAAAATAACAACCCTTTTAATGATGATCCATATAATTTTAAACAAAAGTTATTATAGTGCTGGTAAGTGATCTTTCCTTCACCAAAGATCCCCCTTTTAAATGGATATCTTAAAACTTGCAAGCCCCTCAAATCGAAAAAAAATGCTCTTGAATTTGCTTCACCAAACTGCTTTTTCTATGAGATAAATTTAAAAAACTACTGTTTGAGATATTTGATTTTGCGGAAAAAGAAAATCTTTTTAATTTCCTCTTATGGATATGCCCAAAACACTTGCATGTAGAAAGCATAGAAAACTTCACTAATATACTCCCTATTCATGTAGTTCAGTTTCTTTTTCTTCTCTCACAGAGATCTTGAAATTTTTTGAAGTCACTGATTTCCTTCTTTGTGTGAGTCAGCTTAATTTATAAATTCTGGTGGTGTCTGAATTCTCCCATTCTGTAAAATAAAATTGGCTAAAATTATCAATTTTGAAAACTCATAGAGTATATATAATTAATTTATATATATATATACCACTAACTTTTTTTACAAGATAGATATGCTCCTCAAAAAACAGTACAAAAGAAAATAGTGAAAAAAAATTACATGTAATCTAGGGTAAATTTGGGATATTATATGTAATTTTGTTTCAAAACAAAATTCAATTATATACACACACAACACATAAAAATTCAAATTGAAATTAGAATAAAACTGCTAACCAACAGCTATTAATCGCTACTGACAAAAAAGTTTACATGTTTATTAATTAATTGATCAAAACTGCTATCATCAGTAGATATGTCAAATGTATCTAAAGCACAACTATATATCCGGGTTAGATTAAAATGAAGAATTTCATTCATTAATAACAGCCACTGTTAGTTTTTTGGTTGTAGTTATGAAGTCCGCTAATAGAGTGATATTTTTTGTTACAAGTTGCTTATATAATTCTTGATATCCTGCTACACAAAACTTAGGATTATGTTGAAATTTTAATGCATGCTCTCTCTGTTAGATCATAAATAAAAATGTTGTTTCCATACTTGTAGCAAGCTTCAGCCCTCACAAATTAAATCAGCTGCTAAAATCTTAACTCAACTTCTCTTCAAGTATTATCAAAAATTGTCTTGAAATTGATCAATTGTCCTTATCCAAAGGGCACAAACTCCAAATTTTTGGGGAATTTGTGTAAAAAAAAATAATTCATTAAATTTGTGCACTGTGTTATTTCAAAAACCTGCAAAAAAAGATTGTGTAAAAAAAGAGTTGGGTGTATCTATGTGTATAGAGTTAAAATATTATTGGTTTCCAATTTTCATAGTTAATAGAAAATCTCTCTCTCTCTGACATTCTTTGCCCAAGATTCAAACTTTTATTAGCATTTTGAGTTTTCAAAGTAAACATTTACTTAAAATTTCACAAAAATGACATTGTTTTCAGATTTGTCAATTCACTTCACAAAAAAGGCACCAACACTCATTTCCTAAACTAGATTGACTCCACAATTTGATTTTGAGTAAATGATAGGTTACATTAATAATTTTCATGATGTAATAATACAAAATTTGTAATTCCATATAAATAAATGTTTAAAGGACGTATTTTCTTTTTGACGATAAAAAGCTTGATTTGAAACAGTGCATAAGGCTGGCGTAATTTAACTGATTCTAAAAATAACTTATTTTCATTCTAATAAATGCAATAATCCAAGACTTAATCCGGCCTTAAAATTTATCACACTTCTAAATAACTTTTTTCTAGAATTAATGATACTTTTCAAACTTTGTAAGAAAAATTAATGGAAATTTGGTATCCTTTTTGGGTAATGGGATCACCTATTACAATATAACATCACCAAGATCATGGATCGGTAGACTTTTGAGAGTTAATTAAACAAAACAAAGGCCCCAAGAGTCACTTGTGCATGAGTCTTATCCGGCAGTAATGGAGGGGGGACCTCCACCCCTTCTCGAGAAGTACCACGTGGTTCAAAATATCTTGCCCCAAATTAATATTTTCTTTATATTATTTAAATAGTTTTATAAACAGTAACATGTAAGTAAATAGCTATGTCAAAATATAATAAGTTTGACTTCTTCAACTGATGGTTTTTGCAAGTATGACAGAAATAAATATAGCAGAAGTTGCTTGTAAATTTTAACAAATATATTGACCATTAGGTTATCTTGTTCCACTCTATAATACATCAAGAAGCAATTCACAAACAAATATTTCCTGAAGAAATGGTTGCTAACAGCACCTTCACAAAACCACTTTATATAATCACTAGTAAATATCCTCTAAGGTAAAATGGATAGTAAATATGTGGATTTACTTTTACTCACAAAAGGTTTTCATGACATTCAAGAGAAAATTTTTTGGTTGATTTGTCGAATCGGCCGCTTCTCGCGCCAAGTTTCTCGCCAAATCGATAAATGCGCTAAATCTGGTAACCCTTCTGAATTTGTTCTCCAGTGAAGGTCGTTTTTGACAAAAACGTGCCAAATACGCGATTTTTCTAAATTTGGCGGAGAAGCGGCCGATTCGACAATTTTTTTAATTTACATTACATCATGTTTAGAATAAAATTGTTTCCTATGAAAAAGACAAAATATTTGAAATTGGAAGAGATGACATAAAAAGTGGATTGATTTTATGATTGACATTTCACATCTTAATACATAATCATAATCTTAATTGTAATATGGGAGTATGAAACAATGTTTACATACTATTATTGAAGAGGTAGAGTGCTTTGCAATTAAGCTACAAATTCTGGTGAATCTTACTGTGGTGACGAAAGTTAAGTTCAGAGGAGAAAGAGCGACTTGATTCTTATTCAGACCAATGCCATGTTTTTAAGGGTTGTTCCTTTTGAAGAAAAGCTTTATAATATTAATTTTAAAACCTTACTTAAAATATATTTGTTGCATTCACAGACTAGTTAAGGCAGAAGAAAAGTGGTGCAAAACAGTATAGGTGAAAAAAGCTAATGATGAGCTAATCATTAGCTCTTTTATAGCTAATGATATATTGTGTTATCTGAGAGAGAATGATAGCATGAGATCTGAAAATCTAAATTCCAAAAACTAAATTATAGTTTAAAAAAAACTAAAAAAACACGCTTGTTTCGTCAATATTTGAGTGGACTGTAAGCTGGTAAGAATAAAAAATCATCAAACTTTCGCAACGCTAAGCCTACTTTATTTGGTGCACCCGCCTTCGTCGGGGTGCCTGATTATGTCTACTTTTACAAATTTTTGACAGATGGCGCTACAGTGCGCTGATGAAGTAAAATTCCGCCCGGCGTTGAAATATACAATATTTCAAAAAATATACTTAAAAAATACAAGTTTATAAGTTTACAAATGTATAAATTAATTAATTACAAATAAAATACAATATTCTAAAATAAGAAAAAATAAAATATTCAAAAAAAAAAAAATGCAATATTCTAAGAATATAATATACATCACATTACAATTTAATTTACATGATTATTTTCTATTGGTAAGAGACATATTTTTGAGATAGAACGTGTGAGAATCCCAGTGGCAGTTTTCAGTTTAACGACTCTGACCTTACCGTCAGTTCCATTAATAACCTCCAAGATTCTTGCCATTGCCCATTTGCAGGGAGGCAAATCGTTTTCCTTTAATAGCACTAAGCAGCCTATGGCAACATTATTTTTCTCAAACTGCCACTTGTTTCTCTGCTGTAAATGATTAAGATAATCATTTTTCCAGCGTTTCCAAATAGTTTGCACACACTTTGTTGTATGCTGCCACCTAGATAGTCTATTATCTGAAATATCTAAAATTGCGGGCTCAGGTATTGCACTGATAGGTCGACCAATTATAAAGTGTCCAGGAGTTAAAACTTCATATTCATTGATATTATCTGACAATGGGACTAATGGACGTGAATTAAGGATACCTTCAATTTGAATTACTATTGTCTCGAATTCTTCGAAAGTTATTTTGCTATTAACTAAAGTTCTATAGAGATGGTGTTTGAATGATTTTACCCCTGCCTCCCACAAACCCCCAAAATTAGGAGAGCGAGGAGGGATAAATTTCCACTGAATAGCTTCTGAAGCAAAATAATTTGCTAATGTCTCGTTTTGTTACAAATTAATTTTATGAAACGATTTAATTCTGCAGCTGCGCCTTTAAAATTAGTTGCGTTATCGGACATTAATGTTGAAATGCGGCCTCTGCGGGCACATAGCCTCTTCAAAGCCGCAATAAATGCTTCAGTTGTTAAATCAGTCACTGCCTCTAAATGAAAACTCGTGACAAGGCAAGCCACGGTCCGATACCTATACCACTCGGCTACTGCAGTCACTCCTTCCAGTTGAAAGATCGGCTGGAAAAGAACTTTCAAATTTAATAGTTGAGAAACTTAAAAAATTGGGGCTAAATTTGCTAGATATGGGTGGGCAGGCCTATGGTAACGGAGCCAACATAAGAGGTGATAAATCAGGGGTACAATCTAGAATTAGAACGTTAAATCCACGAACAATCTATGTACCATGTAGTAGCCATTCGTTAAATTTGGTCATTAATGGCATGGAAAAAGCATCATTAGAAGCCTGTAATTTTTTTAATATAGTTCAAAAAATTTATTTATTTTTTTAATCATCAACTTTTTGTTGGGTCATTTTATTAAAATATATAAAGGGCATAACATTAAAACCTCTAAGTACAACTCGTTAGGAAAGCCAAATAGAGGCTATTAAACCCTTAAAGTATCAATTAGGAGGCATTTATGATGCTCTGTTTAGTATTTATAATAAATGCTGAAATTGACAACTCTATAAGAGATGAGGCCTCTGGATTATTAAATTCTATTATAAACAATTTAAGTTCTTATGCTCCATCACTATTCGGTATAAAATCTTAAATTACATAAATCCGATAAGAGCAAGCTATTGCAAACAAAAGATTACGATCTACCATCCGCTATGGAACTCTTAAGAAATTGTAAGGATTTTTTTAATGATCTTCGATCGGATGGGGCTTTTGCTGAAATGCTCTGTGATGTAAAAGAACTGGCCGACGAAATTGATATCCCTGCTAATTTTGAGGTCACGCAACCACATCACAGAGTTCGTTGCAAAAATGTTCATTTTGATTACGAAGTACGAGATGATTTGGTAGAAGATACTAAATTAAAATTCAAGATAGAGTTTTATTTTTTTACAATTGACCAAGCAATTAATGCCTTGGAATGCAGATTAATTTAATGAGTACCCATAGTAATTGTTTTCAATTTTTATATAATATATATGATTTAAAAGATACCCTAAAAAATTTAATAATTAAAAACTGTAAAAATTTAGAAATGATGTTGACAGATGGAGAATCAGTAGATATAAATGCGCTTGATCTAGCAGATGAGATAATGTCAGTTTCAGCATTATTAGGCAAAAAAGAAAGCCCAATAGAAGTTTTAAAATTTATTTCAGTTTTAGAATTTGCGCCAAATCTTGCCATCGCATTAAGAATTTTACTTTCTTTGCCAATAAGTGTAGCAAGCGGAGAGAGGAGTTTCTCAATTAAAAATTTCTTACGGTCTACAATTCTTACAGAGAGATTAAATGGTTTAGCTGCATTGGTAATCGAACATAAAAATAGCTGAACAAATTGATTTGAAGGAATTAATCAGAAAGTTTTCAGAGTTAAAAGTCAGAAAAAACACTTCTAATTTTTTGTTTATTTTGTTATTTGTTTTAATTTTTAATAAATATATATACGTATAATGTTATGTTACTTTTTCTTTGCAAGAGCTATTCAAGTTTTATAGGTGTGTATTTATGAACAATTAATATATTTCTTAAAAATATTTTTTATACGTTGTGGAGAGGGGCGGCATTTTTCATTTTTGTCAGGGCGGCAAAACTGCTAGAGCCGGCCCTGGTGGTTACGGTCACGAACTCGTGGTCGACGTGCAATGAGTTCGGTCCTTAGTGCCTTTGAAGATCTACCGTTTAAAGGGATGATACACGTTAAATCTGACGAGGCTGGAAGTCTTCCGTCCATGGTTCAGGCGAAATCATGGTATGGAAATTTGGAGAGGGGGTTTCCAGTTTAGGTATGTCGTCATCTTCAGTAGAGTAAGTAATACCACAATATATAATCATTGAATTACAAATTATTTATTCGAAATTAACAAAATAATTAGATAATTAGGCTGGTATTTTTTTAAAGGAGATTTGTTGGAAAATTTCAAACATTTTTTCCCCGTGAATATCTATATAAATAAAATTAATTATAATCTGTGTGTGCCTCTTATGCCTTCCTTAACCGTTCATCCGATTGCGATGAAACTTTGGGGAATGGTTGAACATATGTCCGCGAAGGTTTCTGATTTAGTAAAATTATGTTCCGATAGATGCCCAAGTGGCGTTGCGGGGGATTATAAGGCACGTTATAGATAACTGTTTCCATTTTTAAACTATTAGACGTACACTCTTGAAATTTGGTAAGCAGATTCATTTTATAGATACCCGATACAAAATGGTTTTAGTGAAATTCAACACCCCATCAGAAACGAATTCTGTCAGAGTTTGATTTTTCTCTATATCTGGACACATTTTTCTGCTGTAGGTACTTGATAAAATAAAAAAGATAGATAGATAACAATAATAAAAATGCGTGCAACCTTTCTCGCGTAGTGTTTGGGTGCTACTGTGCCCACACACACATCACGTCAAAAGCCCGGCGCTGCCGGGCATCATTTCACTAAAATAGTTCAGGGATTTGATCAATTATCTTGCTTACAACAGGGAAATGAATTCAAAGATGCTTTACTTAAACATCTTCCTTGAAATGATCATCTCCCTTAGGAATTTGATGAAATCCCTAATTTCAAAATTTCCCTACGACAAATACTTGTAAGCGGAACGGACAAAACACATTGAGATCAGAAGATTAGCTACGGGTCTGTTTTCCAACTTTTTATGTACTATAGAAGTGTGCGAAGAATGTTTCCTTACTTTTCTGAATCAGTTTTCTATTTATGATGCGCTGAGAGATTTATGGGGACATTGCTTTCATATTTTAAAGTCTAGATCCTGTTCTCCTGAGATTCACATCGCTACATATTGATGATTTATAAACTAGAGGCTCTTTTTTCGATTATTGCATCTAGATCAGTGATTCCTAAAGTGGTCTATATCGACCCTCAGGAGTCTATGACGACCTGCAAGGTGGCCACATCAGTGAAAAAATAATTCGAGGGTCCATAAGATGCAAATGGGGGGTTACGATAGTGGCTCTCAGTGTCGGATTAAACGACATGGAGACCCCTAGGCAGTCAAATTCTCGGGACCCTGTAGCCAAACAATTTTTTATACAACATTTTAAGGGCTGTGGTAGCCCAGTAGTCAAGGTATCGGATCATGGCAGGCATGTCATGAGTTCGAACCAAGTACCACTAAACACCCGCCGTGTAGGGCAACGATGCACGTTAAATCTGTCGAGAGCTGAAATGTCCTCCCGTTGGTGTGGCGTGCTAGTTATTAGAGGGGGGTGCCAGCTCAGATGTCGTCCTCGTCACCTGACCATAGTTGAAAATTACGAGATACGTCGCCAAAAGCCCTCGTGTAGCTGAAAAGTGCGACGTTAATATTCACTCACTCAACTACACAACATTTCATGAATATATTTACATTGCACAAATAAAATAACAAATTATCAGCAATTTAAAAAATATAAATAAACAATATTTATTAGAATGTGTAATAAAAAAATAACTAAATATTTGGTTTTCTCAACTTTTTGGTCGTGAATTCCTTTAGAACATCTTGCAACTCTATGTTCTGTGTCTATTCATTCTATTTAATGGCCCTAATAGCAAGTGAGTTGTCTTTCTTGTATTATTGAAGGTCGATGAGAGGCCGCGGTAACCGAGTGGTATAGGTATCGGATCGTGGCTGGCTTTGTCACGAGTTCGAGCCCAGTACCACTAAAGACCCACCGTGTAGGGTAGCGATGCACGTTAAATCTGTCGAGAACTGAAACGTCCTCCCGTTGGTGTGGTAGTTAGGAGAGAGGGGTGCCAGCTCAGGTGTCGTCCATGTCACTTGACCATGGTTCAAAATTACGTGGTCCGTCGCCAAAAGCCCTCATGTAGCTGAACAGGGCGACGTTAATATTCTCTCACTGAAGGTCGATGAGAGTTTTTTAGCATCTTTAAAGAGACACAGTACGATTCAATTGACAAAAATCGGCCAAAAAAATCAAATATAACTTTTTTAACCTAAATTATTTTGTATGTAATTTTCTCTACAATCTCACAAAATTTGAAAGCCCTAAGTTTAAGAAACGCAGAATTGTGATAACTTTTACTTCTGTTTTTATTCACAACCCAATGTGACAAATCAAAATTTTAAACTGGCTTATCTCGGACTTGATAAAATGACTCGAGTTTGTCTTCATTTAAAATGCTGAGGCTTTTTTCTATTGTACCTATTACTAGAAATGTTTTTCACTTGTTGCTATTAGTACATGGAATAAATGTTGGTACGCATTTTTTCAATCAAAAAATAATTATTTTTTAAAAATTAATTAAATTTAGAATTTACACATTTTTTAAGGAATTTTCAATAAGCATTCAAAAAGGTATTGTACAAATACCAATAATGTTATCGCATAACCCATACTAACTTTTATAACTGATTATAATAGCGATGTGTCATAAGACTAGTGACATCAGTATTTTTTCCACCAATCAGTTTTTTCCAAAGTTAAGCGATGAAAATGAAACAATCAGCCTACTGTTGCCACCTTGTAATACTCATTTTTTTTCTTCCTGCGTATCATTTCTTCTCAAGCTCTGACATGGTAGAATACTTTGCTTCACGATAAAGAATCATCACTTTTTCCAGCCATATCACAAAACTTCATGATATTTTCTTTCGTGATTAGTTAATTGAAATTTATTTAGTTAACCATGAAACGTGCTACACTTCTCGTCCCCTCCAATCCTCGAGCCAAAAGATTGTGTTTTGATAAAGACAACAGGAAAGTTTCTTCGTTTAAACCAGATGCTGTTCCTGAGAATCATTTCCATCTAGGCGGTCGCAACTACGCCGTTGTTTCTGATTTTGCATGTGTTGCTCGAATTCACTTACGTCGATACAAGCTCGATGCCACTGGATCTCTCCTACCTACCAAAGATGGTATCACTGTAACACCTTCCGTATGGTAAGCCCTCGTAAGAGAATTTGCTGCAATCGATCAAGCCTTTGATGATGGAAAAGTATTTGCTATCAAGGACTGTCTCCTACTTTCCCGAACTGTTATCGAAAATGTGACTTATATCATATGTCAAAGTTATTTCCAGCGAAAGGAATTTTCTCGCAAATTTTCGACTCCAGTTTCCATGCTAAAAGGAACGGAATGGAATGCATTAAAAGATATCTAAAAGCAGATCACGTCGAAAACTGTTTCAATCATGTTCGGGCGTGTTTTTCTGAAACTTCTGAGGAAAGAAGTGGCTAAACACATTCCTTTTCCAAAATCTGACTCCGATTGTATCTACGCAGAAATAGTTCTCACTACATCAACGGTAGAACTCTTATGTAACCATATCCAAGAAAATATTTCATCATTGTTCATATGCTACGGATGTTTGGAAGGATACGAAAATCAACTAGGTCATGAGTGTATGACATATTCAAATGAACAAAGAATTTCCGAATATGGTGATTTAGCTATATTAAACATGGACTGGGATAAACTGGTTGCAGATTTTGTTAATCGAAACATCCAAATGGTAAATTACATGAGTGAGATATTTATCAATAAGTTGAATATGAATGTGTTTATAGAAAATGCTAAGCACACAAAATGTATGTTGCTACAGATTCTTTTTCATTATTTTAAATAAATAAGTATTATTTTTCTATTTGAAAGTGTATTTTTTATTTTAAGAAAAAAAGTGGTATAACACACACACAGATAAGCACAATTCGTATAAATGTATTATTCTCAATAAATTTTCAAATTTAAAACGTAAGATTGTGAAAATAATAAAAATATGCTCAAAATGTATTCTTTTCTAATTTTTTTTGAGGCAAACAAGAATTTTCTTATTGATTGAAAACATTGTTTCGAGTGTGCTTTTGCTCACACGTTTGGCTCGTAAAGATGTTACATTTATTACTCTGAAAAGGTGGTGTGGCGTCTTCGATTGGGGTGAACTTCACCCTCCATTCAGTCTAAGTTTTATGGCTCCAAACAGGTGTGAGTGACAAGTGTACGCGGAGTGACAAGTGCACGTGGAGTGACAAGAGCACGTGGCCTTGGGGTCATTGTTTATTGTCTGACCTCGGGCAAACGCCGAACCCCCGGTTTGGGAGATTATAATGGTCAAAGAGAGCTGGGACCCCATTGACAATAGGCGAAGCCGGTCTGAAAAGAACAAGGTCACCATGGCAGGTGTCGAGAGAATGAGTTCATGGAACCAATTTGGGACAATGCATAAAACCCAGGTGGTGTGATGAATAAGGGTGTTAAGAAGTTAGATAAGAATTATGGCGCCCTTAGTTTCCAGACAGACCAGGAATGTGTTTGTGTTTGCCGCACAAATAGTACACAAATGTGACCCGGGGACGAGGGCAGACTTTTTTGGCCTGCCAATGAGAAGAGACGAGGGGCGTGTTGTGGACCCGCCCCTGGTGTTTAAACGGGTTTTATTAGGAGACGAGATAGAGCCCTGTATGGAGAAAACTGGAGAGAAGCTCTGAAAAGAAAAGGGATTGGAGAGGAACGGATAGAAAGAAAAAGGAATGAACGCCGGTGGCGTTGAGAAATGAGCAAGTGCTTTCGGGAAAAAGGATTAAACTCCCGTGAGATAGACTGACTGCACCGGCTTGGCATATTTATTGGACTTTATTATTTCATATTTAGTAACCTATGAAGCAAATAAATACTGTTTTAAATTTAAAATGTGGCTGTGACGATATTTTTCTGTGTTTGTTATCTACTCAGGACGTTACAGTGGGAAAAAAACTGGTTGAAAATAGAATAATCACATTTTTACTATTAAGAGAGAAATAAAATTAACGAATATAAAAATAGTATTTTGAATAAGTCAACAGTTTGAGAAAAAATTGAGTTCGTGTAAAGTTTTCATTTCTTAAATGAATATAATATATGTATTGGCATATGTCAGTGTGTTCTTTCCAAGTATGCCTAGGTAATACCATTGAAAAATAAGACAAACCGAAGTTATTGTATTAGTTTATTTAGAAATATATTTCTTTTCTCAGCACATCTTCCCTAGCCTAAAATATTGCAATCAAATTCCGAGAAGTAATTCATAATCGCAGCATTTGAAAAATGTCTGGGAAAAAGATGTTTATTCGAAACTTTTTCAACCAAACAAAACTACAGGAAGGTAATTGATACATTTATGAGATAGAAAGAAATATTTGTTTCTTGAGGTAAAAAAAAATTATCATAGAAAAAAATGTTAATTTTTTGAGGGAAAAAAAATTATAATAGAAACAAATGAAAGACACAAATATTTAGTCTCATTTCATTTTTTATTTTCTAAACACAATTCTAACACCACACCGCTTCTTTACTTTGAGGTAAAAAAAAATAATATCACAGAAAAAAAAATTTTGGATGAGAAAAAAATTAGCACAGAAAAAAATATTAATTTTTTGAGGGGAAAAAAATTTATAATAGAAAAAATAAAAAATGTAATGAGATTAAATATTTGTGTCTCTTAGTTGTTTCTGTTATAATTTTTTCCCACAAAAAAATCATATTTTTTTCTTTTATAATTTTTTTTCCCTCAAAAACTTAATATTTTAGTAAAGTAAGAAAAATGTAAGAGAAGGAGTCGATATACGTTTATGTTCAACAGAAGAGCAAACTCGAAAACCTAATAGCGAAATCAAAAAAAAAATTTTAATCGTCACACAATATTTTCTGAAAACTTAATGGCCGTTCATTTAAAAAAGCAAAATCAAACTTTTGAAACCGATACAGGTAGGAATGGTAATTTTAGATATCTCGAAAGTTCTTATGTATTCTTTTCACTGAGTACATGAAGCATCGTTACGACTCGAAAGTAAGACTCATGTACACTGATACCGATGCTTTTATGTATGAAATAAAGACTGATGATTCTATAACAAGATAAAGATGATAATAACTTATATGACACTTCACCCTATGACAAAAACAACATTTATAATTTACCTGTTGTTATCAAAAAAGGAAAGATGAAAACAAGAGAAATATTATGACAGAATATGTAGGATAAAAATCGAAAAAGTATGCCTACAACAAACAATAAGATTGAAGAGGCTAAAAAGAACTAAAAACAATCTTTGAAAAACAAAATAATATTTGAGGACTACAAAACAGGTCTTTTTAATCAAAAATTAAAATATGCTGACATGAACTTAATTATAGGTCCAAATTTCACTCAATACATTCAATAAAGCAAAACAAACTTGCTCTGTCATATAAAGATGACAAAAGATTTATTAATCGTGATGGCATTACTACTCTTGCCCATGGACATTGGTCATTGATGAATTCAGACTTATTCAATGAGCAGTAAGACATAAAATCCAATAATGTGATAAATTCACAATAATGTGATTTTTATAATTTAAATAAATGATTGTAATGTAAAACGGAATACAGAACGCTGTTTTTGTAAATAAGCAACTTACTTTGTATCTTTACAGTTGTTCAGTCAGATTTATAAAAACAAAATTTTTAAAACCAAATCCTTTGGGAAATTGATATAAAATTGTTTTTAAACTTATATAAAGATTTTTTTTTCTTACATTTGTATGAAAGGTATTAAAAATATAATTTATGCTTAAACATTCTTAGATAATTTGTTTTGAAAAAAAATACTCTTTTATTTTAAAATGAAACCTGTTTCAACATAAATTAAACTAACAAACAATAAAAATAATATTAACTCAAATTACGCATATAAAATAATTATTCATATTTATAGAAATAAAATTTTTAGAACAAAATACTGTGTGAAACTTATAAAATCTTTATGCAATATTTTTTAAACAGATTCTTCATAATATTCAAAACAATCAGGCGGACATAATATGTCTCTTACTTCTTAAAATAATATCTAAGCGAAATTTTCAAAAAATTCTTCAGTTATATATTTTACAGGTTTTCATAATAAAAAGTGTTTATTTTCAAAAAAGATTATTATAAAAACATTCCAGAAAATTATTTTAAAAAATGTCGCCATCCGCTAAAAGCATTGAGATAATTTCTGACGTAGAATTCAGTCACCGTCTTGTAGAATCAAGATCAGACAAACTAAGACAAGTTAAATCGTAACCCGTTCACGCTGATTACGAGTATACTACGTCACATTTTTCTGAATAATCAATTTACTTTGTATCTTTACTGTGTATGTGCAATCATTATACTGAATTAAAATTTACAAATTATTAAAATAATATAAATGAAATATTTTTTTATTTCATTTTAATTAAGAAAATGAATTTAAAAAATGTCGCCATCTGCTCTTCGCCTGCAAAATTAAATTCATGAAATTATAAACATAAGTTTTCTTTTCAGGTCAGTATGTCTTCATAGGACAATAGTTAGCGTAACTCAAAAACTATTGTCCTATGGAGACATTTTGTTCTGAGTCTGTGAGTTTGAATCTGGATTTATTATTAATTTTTTTATTTGAGTGTTATTTACTTCAATCATTTTAAAATTTATAATTAGTGTATATTTTAATCAATAGGTGGCGCCATGAGCACTTTTAAAATTCCCATACTTCAGTTTTCTGCACATTTTTTTAAAAAACAACTCAACTCGCCCCTCAACTCGAAAACCAAAACCATAACAGGAGAAAAACAACTCAACAGCGGAAAGAAAAACAATTGAACTCAGCAGTCTGCTCCACCTGTACACTGTAGTAGGAGAAAAACAACTCAGCAGCAGGAGAAAAATGACTCAACTATGCTCCGCCTGTGACCGTAGAATCGGCTTTTATTATCTACTCTCTTCTCCTATAGTTAAATAAATATTAAAACTACAGGAGAAAAACAGCTCAACTTAACAAAGGGGGAAAACAACTCAACTCAGCAGCAGGAGAAGAAAGAAAAAACAACTCAACTCTGTACCAC
This sequence comes from Trichonephila inaurata madagascariensis, assembly GCA_019973955.1. Taxonomy (NCBI): domain Eukaryota; kingdom Metazoa; phylum Arthropoda; class Arachnida; order Araneae; family Nephilidae; genus Trichonephila; species Trichonephila inaurata. The sequence goes on along the minus strand of BMAV01008804.1, from coordinate 30,427 downwards.
CTGCGACCGTATATTCGGCTTTTATTATCTATTCACCTGTATATTTTTAATGCTGCCATAACATTGGGAATCATTGATTGAAGCAAGTTTTTGAAACTTAGCTCGTATGATCGCGATGCTCTGGTTCTTTTTCTTTATGTTTAAAATCTTCTATTTGTAATATGAAATGCTTAAAATGAACCATTTCATCTGCGAATTCAATGTCCTCCGGGAAACGTTCTCTAAATATTTGGGCAGCTTTTTTAATTTCTGAATCTTCCCTTAGTGGGAAATCTCAAGGAGGAACCAAAATAGAAAAGATATTTTACTGTATACTTCCAAACGACTGGAAAATTCTTCAAATAAATTATTTAATGTAGGTAGATAAGTTTCAAGTCTGTGGAACAACCACCTATCAGTAGGTGTAAATTGGATACAATAAGATGTTTACGTCGCAGACATGAGCTCTTGACATCATAGACTTCACCCAGATTATTTTGGAGCACTAACAGAAGACGCTCTTGCGTGGCCCACAGGCAATTAATTGCCTACTCCGCCTAATGAGTAATCCGTCACTGGTGGTTCTCGTTAAACCAGATCATGACTTTAATTATAAAAAAGAGAATTCAATCGAATGGGAACCAGATTTTATCTATTTATAACAGAATTATTTACTAAATTTAATAAGGTTAATTTGCAGTTACCAGGTGACCGCATAAATTTTATTAAAACAAGGACCATCATTTCAGCGTTTCTTGCCAGAATTAAGTTAAAGAAGTATAATAGTGAACGTCGCTAATTTTCCCACTTTTTTAATTTGTCACAAACAATTTGCCAGGAAAATGACGTTTTAACCTACGTTCAACATTTAAATGTTCTTTGTTCAGAAACTGGGTTTGAAAATAGTTTGACTATGGTAATTACCACATTAGGCAATGAATTCATATGGTCACATTGAAAAAAAAAATGAAATGTCATATTACAATAGGAACTGATCGGAATAGGCACTAACAAAGAGTTTAAAAGTAGAGTTTGGAAACGGATTTCAGTAATTTTGGCTTGTTCTTGTTATTTATTCCGAATTATAGAATATTAGTGAGAAAGTTTTTATCTGAGCTTTTTCTAGTGAGAAGGAGTTTCAGCGCGGTTACCAATCTCCAAAATAAAAATAAATAAATAAAAAAAGACAGGAAGAAAAGACTGAATACTACTAATATGGAGATTTAGGGTTGAACCTCACAAGATCGATGAAAATATGTTGAAGCGATCTTATTGAAGCACCAGATTCATCTCTTCTATTATAAACGTTTGTTTGTTGATCAGTTATTTTATGTATTAATTAAATTTTAATTTAATTAACTTTTGTTTCTTAAGTTTTATATAAACCCTGTACTTCACTACATTAAGAAATTTAAATCTTTTAAAATAAGTAGCTCTATACCAACTGTCAAAAAGATATTTAATTGGACAAATCTGCAAAAATTCAATCTTTGGTAAGCAGGGGTCTACCCAAAACCGAAAAACAGGGCAAGGGGTTTATGAGATAAAAAGTTTGGAAACCTCTGATGTAGATGGTCCAGCGAGAGATAGAGTACCTAACTCACTCGGGTTTTAGCCTCCAATCTTTGAAACTAAGAGCGACAGTGATGCTGGAGAAAGTTGCCCATTGTTACGATAAAAATACATTTACATAAAAAAAAAGAGAGAGTTACATTTTATGAATTACTTTGAGTTTAATAAAACAAATTACTTTCAGCTATCATAAAAATAAAGCGTATGATTTCGAGGTGAAAAAGCTTTCAGTACTACTGAATACCTTTAAGCAATTTTATCACGAAAACTTCATTGCATAAAGTGGTGGTCATTATTGAATTCTGCTTTTTATAAAGCAATACCTGAAAAATCGATTGAACAATGGGTCATGTGATCTACTTTAAGCAATGCGTTGTCCAGAGTGATGCACCATAGATTATGCATATTGCCAGTTTCGAGTTAAAATTAGATGTAAATAAGTTGCCAAAACATTTTTTGAATAGTCTGTCGGGGAGGAAGAGTTGAATTTTCTGTGTTTTATTGTATCAAAGTTGATTGACTGAATATTAACGTCGCACTGTTCAGCTACACGAGGGCTTTTGGCGACGGGCCACGTAATTTTGAACCATGGTCAAGTGGCGTGGACGACACCTGAGCTGGAACCCCCTCTCCTAATTACCACACCACACCAACGGGAGGACGTTTCAGCTCTCGACAGATTTAGTGTGCATGGCTGCCCTACACAGTGGGTCTTTAGTGGTACTGGTCTCGAACTCGTGACAAGGCAAGCCACGGTCCTATACGATACCTATACCACTCGGCTACCGCGGCCACGTATCAAAGTTGATTTTGAATGCTTTCTCAAGTAATGTGTTTCTCGGAGAAAAATTGTTATATATTTAATACTGGTGACATATTTTAAAATGTTTTCTATTTTCTTTGTCTTCACGTCCTACTATTACCAGTAATTAAATTCTTATTTTTTTCTCAGATAATCCCATCGGTTGTAGATTAAATAACATTTTAAATGAAAGGCATAAAGTTATTAATATTGTTACGAATTTTGTGTAACGAATACTTAAAATAGTGTAATTAATTTATATCTGGATGTGCAACACGTTTATATTACTTTATGATTTGTTAAAATTGGAATATTTCCAAGCACCGCCGTTCCTTAGATTATAATGGCGATTCAATGGGAATTAGGCGATAGAGCCAAGTTGGCAACCCTATCGATTTTTCAGAAAATTAGTGGAGAAATCTACTAATATCACCTGTCGACCTGTGACGTAAGCGGCCCTTTCCCGAAACATCCGTGAAGACTGCTAATAGAAAGTCGCTCGCCGAAACTGCGTTAGTATTCTTTTGACTAGTGATGAGTAATATTGAGATTTGACCGTTGAAGAATCGACTAGTGATTACTTCAGCTGTTGAATAGGACGAGTGAATGCTTGTGAATAATCTTTAACATAATTCTATTTTAGACACTAATAGTTGTGTCAGAGTGCTGTAGGAGGTGTGAAGACCCTCTGAGATTTGTTCTGCGAATATAACTGATGCATTTGTATTTCAAGGATTGTTTTACGACAATAAATTTTCCTCGCTCATGAAGAACTCTTTTGCTCTTAAAGACTCGTGGCATAAAATCCTCGAGAACCCCGCGATCTACATAACAATATTATTATCTAATTAACCGAAAATTTTAGTTCCCTTCACATATCTTCCAACCTTTTTGAAAAACTTCCCTTAGATATATATTTTTCTTTACATACTATGTCAACGGAAGAAACTATACTTTTCCAATGGGAATAAATGACTCAAGATACTTTTATTGCGAGGACATCTTAATAATTTTAAATAGAAATTATCTGAACAATGACAGTTGAAAAGTGAACGGCAAAACTTATCTTCAATCCATATAAAAAAAAATTATTTTCATAAATTACATATAAGTTATTGTGCAATAAGTTAGTATCAAACATGAATAGAGAGAAATTATTAAACTCTTTGAATTAGGCACAAATTTAAAGTAATTGATATTTATCGCTTTATGTTGCATATTTTAGTTTATTAAGGAGCTTCAAATTGGTTATCTTTTCTAAATCGATCGCATATATTTTTTAACAAATCAAAGGCAAATTTTTTATTCCGTGTTTTTCCAACACTCTTAAGATAGAGAAAAAAAGTAGTTTTAGTTATATCAACATTTATAGGTTTGCCGAATATTCCGCTATCATACTCCCTCAAAATAGCCTCGGAAGAAAATAGTATGTTTAAATGACTTGGTTAATGAAAATAGTAGGAAAAAAGCATATTTTCAGAACAAATCTTATTAAATTTTAAAAATTGAAAGAGAACGCGAGGCTTTATTAATATACTATCCCCAACCCCCCATTCTAAATGTTGCCATAAAATTCTTAGACTTTAATTCCAAAATACATTTCACAGATCAATAGATAAATCTAATTAAGATGATATCTGGCACATTCATAATACCAAATATCCAAGTCATTCATGAATATCAATTTAAGTTTTCTAACTTAAATTTACAACATAAATTTTATTAGATGTGAATATTAGCTGTAACTTTGAATGATACATAAAATGACTAGCCGTTATCCGCCTGATATTTCATGTGTGATGTTGTATGAATTATACTGTTTATATGCAGGATGTTGCCGAATTCGACCGACAAATTCAGAGGGGTGATAGTAGGTATACTATCGTGATTTCTACGACGTGGGTTGTGATACCATGTTCTATGATTTATCGTCGGCATGCTGCCTAGTATCCTCCATTCTGAATTTGTGGGTCGAATTCGACAACATCCTGTATATAAATTACTACTATTTAAAACCTAGCATTAGAATCTTGATTAAACTGAAAAACTTTCTTATATAACCCTCATCCTTTGATTTAAAAAGAACAGACCTTGAATTTCTAAATTCGAAGTAAAATTACCTTTTAAGCTCCTGTAATCCTCTCCCCAATTGGAGATATCCGCAAAAGCTCATTTTTAGTGACCTTTACTCAACAAAATAAATGTGCTTGCCGGATTTCACGTCTAAGTCTAATAGAGTTCGAAAACAAAAATTTTTTATCAACAAGCCCCGTAACCAACTTTGAATTTCCGTAAGACCCGTTCTTAGAGATTTCAACTCAACAAAATGAACATGCATACCAAATTTAATTACTACAGGTCTAGTAGTTCGAAAACGGGAACTTGTTTTTGTCAACACGTCCCAGCAAATCCTTCCAAAAAATTCGATTTCTAGTTAGCAAAAGAGAAGCATTCTTACCAAGTTTGAAATCTGTACAAGGCGCGCGCCTCTTAGCTTTAAAACGGTTTTTATCAATAACCTCTGGCAATTTCTGATAAAACCATTTTTAGTAGGTCAATGCTCAACAAGAGTAACCCTCTTTGGGAGTAGATTTCTGCACAACCCTTCTTTACGGATCTCTACTCAAGAAAAGGAGCATACTCAACTAATTTCTAGTCTGTAGTATTCCGAAGATAACAAACAAGCGTGAATGAGTCGCTTTTCTCCTTTATAAATTTACAAAAGAAAGAATGTTCTGGTTTAAGTACAAACAAATTAGCTATAACAAATAATAATTCTTTCCAAAATTACTTTAAAAAAAAAAAAAAATCTTTTTTAGAAAGATATTTTATATATATGTATATAACGTCTTTATATAAATTCAATGTACTTAGAACAGTTTTTTTAAAACCCTATGTAAATGTCTAATGAAAAATTTACCAAAAATCTTAAAAATATGTTTGTAAAATTCATAAATATATTTTAATTATTAAATTGGAATTCCACATGATCAGCAGTAATTTCAGAATAGGTTAAAGATCTAGTATTAAAAATACACAAGAAATAATTCTTCAAGTAAAGCAAAAAAATGTATTTCTATTTGTAAAAACAAATAAATTTGTCACAAAAATCAGTAAGCAATCCAAACAATAGTGAAGTAAAATTGACAAGATAAACAAGTATAGTCTTCAAGGGTTTTTTTTATTATTGAAAACAATTATTAAGTCCCCGTGAGTAGTAGAGATTTGCAGCTTCTGGAACAGAGGATTGAGGATTAGGCAAACGAAAGGGGGTGGAAATCCCCCCCGGGTCTGGACCGGGAGGATGGTATCCCCCTTCTGACTGATAAGGATTTCGGGGCTCTGTACTGATAAGAAATGCAAGTTTTTAGCGATGAGTTAGATTCTGATATAGTTTTAATTAAATGGGTGGAATTTGATTTTTTAATTACGTCATTGGAAGCAAATTTTAATTGGGATAAAGGGTGAAACTTTTCTGTACATATAATTATTTTTATATAATTCCGTATAAGTCTATTTCTGAAAATCATGATATACGTGTTGAATTATTATTTGTTATATTTCAAATTTGATACTTTGTGCTAGTGATTTCAGGAACAGAGGATTAGACAAACGAAAGGGGTGGAAATTTCCTCCCCTGGGTCTGGACCGGGAGGATGGTATCCCCCTCCTTTCTGATACGGGTTTCGGGGCTCTGTAATAGGTAGTGGAAATGCACATTTTTAGCGATAACGAGTTATATTCTTATATAGTTTTAATTAAACGGGTAGAATTCTAATTTTTTTAATTACGGCATTGGAAGCAAATTTTAATTAGGATAAAGAGTCAAACTTTTCTGAACATATAATTATTTTTATGTAATTCTGTATAAGTCTATTTCTGAATATTATGATATACGTGTTGAATTATTGTTTATTACATTTCAAATTTGATACTTTGTGCATAACTAAAAAATTTTTTTCATTGATTTTGCATGTATTTTTTTTTTATTATAATTCTGAGATAACTTTAAAAATATTATGCTTATATAAAGTAAAAGTTTTGAATGTCTTTTCGTTTGCAAAGGAGTTTCCTTACATAAAACATCCCTTTTTTTTTCTATGATAATATATGCGGACCTTTTGTAATTCTGGGGTAAAACTTTCTTTGTTAGACGAATCTTGGAAACAAAATTAATTAATCCTTTTCCTCCCAAAATTATTAGCTGTTATGGAATTTATCAAAAACTGTTTGATAAGATGTCTGACATAGAATTTCATGAAGAGAGGCATGTCTTTCAATGTAGAAGATATTACTAATGCTTTCATAATAATAGATGACTTAATGAATGAAGTAGGAGATGACAAAAAACTTTCAAACTTGTTCACAAAAGGAAGAGATATTTCCGTAATATTTATTTTACAAAATATTTTTTGCAAGGAAAAACAAATTAGGATTATTTCTTTAAATACTTCCAACCTAAGTTTTTTAAAATGTTAGGATAAGAACAGATCTTTTTGTCTGGCAAGACAAATTATACATCTCGTCGAAATTTATGAGGGGAAAATTATACGAAATACTAATGCGAAAATTTGATTACGCACTTTTTTTAGTGAAAATAGAAAAAAAAAAACCCTTTTCTTTCGAATCATTTAACGAATTTTAAAAAGAAAAATTTTTTTACGAGTTTTGTTCAGAAAAAAATATCTCAGAAAAAAACATTGTATCAAAAACCTTTTATGGATGAATTTTAAGTGTAGTTTGTGTTCTTCATTATTTGTTTTCAAAATTTTTAGTCTGTTTTATTTCTTGTTCCTGACACTATAATATATTAATATGAGTAAAATAATTGAAAAAGTTGAAAAAATATTGAAAAAAAAGTTGTAAAATATTGAAAAAAAAGTTGAAATATACTGAAAAAAAGTTGAAAAATAGTGAAAAAAAGTTGAAAATATCGAAAAAAAAGTTGAAAACTATTGAAAATGTTAGAATATTGTTGGTGAATATTTAAGTTATGAGTAATAGCGATAAAATTTCTCTTTTTCATATTAATCTTAAAATAATAATAATAACTTTATCAATTTAAATATATGGTAAACTTATAAAAAATTCAAAGCAAAATCTTATTCCATCTTATAATAATAATAAAAATTTAAAAAAAAACACAAAATATAAGAATATTGTATTTATTCACCATCTAAAATTTATTCTTACATTGTATCAATATTTTAAGAAAAGATATAATCTGAAATCATTCTTTTTCTAAACAAATTCATATAAAATATAATTATTGAAAAAACTGATTTTCAACAAGAAAAAAAACAATAATACCCCATGAAATAAAGGGAAAATCCCCAGGTTAATCCGTTTTTAATAAATAAAGTCCTTCAGAACTGAAAATTTTCCTTTTTTAGAACAATGTGCTAACAAAAATTTAATTCAATTTTATATTTTTTTTAAAAAACATTTTTCAAAATGTTGAAATAAACAATAATACAATATTAACAAAAACTCAAATTAATCTTATATTTTTTCAAAATGCATTATATGAGAAGATTGAAATGCTATCATTCAATAAAATAATAAATACATTAAAGTATATGCATAAAACAAGGGGAAAAAAATTTACATTCACAAACATAAAAAGAATAAGATATATATAAAAACAATATCTATGTATATAATTAAATTTCTTTAAAATTAAAAATTAGCTTTCATTTATATGCAGTTACGAAAGAAAATTGTAATCATTTTAAAGAATATATCTTATTATAAAAAGGGAAAAAAGTGTTTTTTTATTTTTAAAAATGTTTTGATGTATCGAACTGAAGGATTTAAACTCTTCAATTTCCCTTTATTTATGAGGCTTTTTTAAGTCTTCATAAAAAAATTTTAATTTAAAAAATGATCTATGTCCCCCCTTTTGTGTTTTTTTTTCTAAATTTAAATGTTTTTTATGTTGTACTTTTTGTTTGAGACCCAAATTAGTCTGGGCCCATTTAACTCACCTTTTTTTTTTCAGAGAACTTTATTAGTTAAGGGGTTATAAAAAAAAATGATTTGGGGGATAGGTAGCGTGTCAAAAACCAATGGGAATTATGAAACATACTTTTTATATATATGAAGTTGAAAAAAAAATAACACAAAAATCTGTATCTGTAAATATTAATTTACATTTGAATACATCCTTTTCATATAATTATAATGAAAATTGTACATTAAAATTTTGGGAAAAGTCTAAAATTTAAAAACCAACATATTGGGACTGATAAAAAGAAAAAATTTTCTTTTTAATAGATACAAGGTCGTTATTAATTATTTTATAAGCATGAAATGCTGGATATGCTATCAATTTCTTAGCTCTTTTCTTACTATTCACTATATTAATCTTAACTCTATTGCGTTAATTTTCCATTGCTTTACCAAACACAGCATTGTTTAAAAGTTTAAAGAGATCTTTTTCAAAAGTGTTGCTTGCTTGTTTTCGATGTTCAGTATTAAAATCAATATAATTTTTTAACCAAGAACTTTGTTTGAATTTTAGAATTTGAAATTTTTTTTTTTTTAAACCTTTAAAAAAACCTATAATTGTACATATAACTTCAAATTTCTATAATGAAGAACATATTTAGTTTTATTTCTTAAGTTAGGAACCAATTTTTCCACAGATTTCGATTTTAAAATACTTAATTCTTTAGCAATATTTTTAATATAGAGGGAACATTCAGTAACTTACTTCAATTTTTTCCAGAGCTAATGGATAGAAGTTATGCAAATTGTGCAATTCATCTGGATATTCTAAGTCAACTTCAAATATATAACCTATATCCGAATCGTCTGGTACATCCATGAAGTTAATGAATTCATCAGTCCAGGAAAAGTCGCGTGTAAGCAAATTCTGCGACATTGCCCAACCAAATAGATTGTTTGCATCTAAATATATAATGTAACTACTAGGTAAGCTTGAGTCATAGATTGATAAATACGCATTGTTAGCCTTAGCTTAGCGATGACCAATCATCGCAACACCTCCGCGAATTCCTTTTTCGATGAATAAGTGCATGTCTATATCAGTTAAAACTTTTGTCACTTTAAACATGCTTGCCATGCCAAACCAGGAATTGTATATGTATGACATGGATCAATTTTGTAGTAATTCAGGCACAGAGTTCTAAAGTTTTCAAATATGTATGAAAGTAATAATACTTCTACGGTTACATACAAACCTTGATAATCTCCCAATGTACGCATTTGAAATATATACCATAAATGGTGAGTATATTCGTAGTCTTCTCTGGGTAAATTTTCATTTGTTAGATTGTTAAAAAAAGCTGATTGAGGAGGGAGCTGCATAAAACTTTATCAGAATATAACTCATTATCGCTAAAAATGTGCATTTCTTATTAGTACAGAGAACCCGAAATCCTTATCAGTCAGAAGGGGGATACCATCCTCCTGGTCCAAATCCAAGGGGAGGAAATTTCCATTCCCTTTCGCTTGCCTAATCCTCTGTTCCAGAAATCAAAAGCACAAAGTATCAAATTTGAAATATAACAAATAATAATTCAACACGTATATCATGATTTTCAGAAATAGACTTACTCAGAATTATTATAAAAATAATATGTTCAGAAAAGTTTGACTTTATCTTAATTAAAATTTGCTTCCAATGGCGTAGTTAAAACAAATCACACACAATTCCACCAATTTAATTAAAATTATATCAGAATCTAACTCATTATCGCTAAAAACGTGCATTTTTTATCAGTACAGAGCACCGAAATCCTTATCAGTCAGAAGGGGGATACCATCCTCCCAGTCCAGACCCAGGAGGGGGGATTTCCACCACTTTTTGTTGCCTAATCCTCAATTCCGGAAACCGCAAATCTCTACTACTCTCGTGCACCACAAAGTATCACAGGGTTTACAGAAGTAAGTATTAATCACACATTACAAACGAAAGAAAGAAAAAAAAATTAGGTTATGAAGGATTACAAATATTTATAACAAATTCACAGAAATTTTTAAAACACTTCTGGTGGAAAGAAGTTGGTTAAAATTCGGAGGCCAATATATATTAAATCTCTTAAGAGGTGTTGGAAAGCTAAAATCATAATTTTCGACAATTTGAGATTTTTACATTTTCAAATTGTACAGATTTTAACCTTTCTAAAAATACTTTACTTTAACCTTTAGGGTAATTAGAAGCCCTTAAAACCTTTTTTTAAATAATCGTTGAAACTAGGCCACATCCATTTGAATGGCGAAACATGTAAACAAAGTATTTCGTTTTTGCTTAAACCAAACTTGCTTAGACTGATATAAACCAAAACATGTATCTTTTATTGTAAAGTGAGCCTTTTATTTTTTTTTTATTTCCTAGACGATTAGAAGTCTCACTGTATACATTAAAATCGATTTATCTCAAAAAGCAAATTTTGATGTTCGATGTACCTTTGCTGAGAAATTACTGTTCACAGGTATGTAAATTTTTTTATGATATATTTATAATGATGGCTAATATATACTGAAATGAACTTTTTGTGAAAAACTCAAAAATTTATTTTTTACAAACCTTTTGTGTGAAAAATGAATCAAATTTTGCAATGTTTGATAAAATATTTCATAACATTAAAAAATTCAAAATTAGCTAAAAGCTATTTTCAGTATAATGAGAAAGGTGTACTTTAATTGTATGAAAAATTCTAAGCATGTACATATAACAGATTTTGAAAAAAGTTACATCGAAAACAGCCAATTTAATATTGTCAGTATATACATAGAGAGAGGTTTCCAACACTTCTAAAAGCCAGTCTTATAATCTTTCTCTCTCTGACACACTTGGAACACAGAAGGATGACAAGTTCTACATTTTCCTTGCCAGCAATATTACAGTCACAGGAAGATAAAGGAACTAAATTAAATTGGTTCAAGTAGCTTTTAAAACTATCATGACCAATGAGAAATTGAGTTATTTTGTAATTAGTACAAAAATGATGGTATAACAGTCTCTTATTAATGGTTGGAAAAAATTTCTTTGTTAAGCTCCCTTTGTTAGAAATGAGAGATTTTTGGTTCCAAGACTTCACCATTCTTTCTTTCATGATCTTGTAAAACGATTTAGGAATATTAATGGCAATGTCAATTTTGCGCTTGATTGCAGCCTTTGCAAGCCAATGAGAAAACTCGCTCATTCCCAAGAACGCCTATGTGTCTGCGAATAAATGCAAAATCTATTGAGATGCTTTTATCTTTTAGGCTTTTAAGATGCTTTTGGATCTCGACAATTATGTTGTTAGACAAAGAACAAGAGAATCTAAGGAGGAAAAGGAGTCAATACAGATGATATATTCTGACACACTGAGATGACACTATTTTGTTCAGAGATCCATTTAATGATGAAGTTTAAACATAAAAATTCAACTACAAAAACTGCGCATTGATCACGAATTCTAAATTGAAAGTGCTCGGATTCACCACCACACCTGAACACAACAAAAACGAAACCAACTCTTCCATCAATTTTATGACCATCAGTATAGCAAATAACAGGGAAATCATCTGTGCTTTTGTCACTAAGTTGAATAATATTGATGGCATTCTTCTCTGAAGGATGAGGGAGAAAAAATGGAGACAGAATACAATCATAATTAGAGATGGAAGAAGCAGAGAGATTTTCCCTAAATGCAATATTATGATGAATACCAATGTCAATTGGAGGGAAGCCAGAAATAACATAAACTGACTTGTAACTTATGGTGTGATAACCACATATGACCCACAAAAGTATTCTTCTTTGTTGTGTCACAGATACTTAGAATTCATCTTTCTTTTAAGTGCCTCACCCCAAACTCTAGAACCATACATAATGAAAGGTATGATTCCTTGCTTAGAAATGAGTGAATGCAAGTTGAAATTTATACCAAATGTGTTTTGTGCAATCCAATTTAATCCACTCTGTAATTTGTCACATTTCTCTGATATGTAACTTAAGTACTGCTTTCAAGAAAATTTAGTATCGAGAAAACCCCCAAGATATTTCATTTGTTTTACTATAGGATTTACCTTCAGGAATTAAGGTCATGAAAGCAATTATGTGAAAATAAATGGCTCTAAAATATAGCAACAGTTGACTTTTTAACACACTTGCTATTTTATTTTGAAATAAGAAAGCAATATTTTTAAGTAATATCTTTGTAGGAAAATAGGGGTTTGGAAATTTGGTTTATTAACTTTGTCAAAAAAAATCACTATTGAAATTCAGTCACTAAAATCAATAGTTTTACTTATCATAAAACTATAATTTATGTTTGGCAGAAGATTGCAATTTTTATCTTTAAATTATTACTTCATAAGAAAGACTTATTGGATATTTCATGAACATGAGACTTATCCTTGGTTGCTATGAATGGGTAAGTGTTTTGTCAAATTTCCCCTTTTACAGAAAGCTTTGTTGCATATTTCACAAACATGAGGCTTTTCATTAGTATGAATACGTAAATGCTGTTTTAAGTAATCTCTACGAGAGAAAGCCTTGTTGCATATTTCACAAACATGAGGCTTTTCATTGGTATGAATGCGTAAATGTCTTTTTAAATCACCACTTTGACAGAAAGCCTTGTTGCATATTTCACAAACATGATGCTTTTCTTTGGCATGAATACGTAAATGTTCCTTTAGCCCACTACTATGAGAGAAAGCTTTTTTGCATATTTCACAAACATGAGACTTTTCCTGGGTATGAGACACTAAATGTTTTTTCAAATTATTCCTTTGAGAGAAAGCTTTATTGCACATTTCGCAAATATGAGGCTTTTCTTTTGTATGAATGCGTAAGTGTAATTTCAAAACACCACTTCGTGAGAAAGCCTTGTTGCATATTTTGCAAACATGGGGCTTTTCCTTGGTATGAAAACGAAAGTGGGTTTTTAAATCCCCACGTCGAGTGAAAGCCTTGTTGCATATCTCACAAGCATGAGGTTTTTCCAGAGTATGAACAAGCAAATGTTCTTTTAAGTTACCAAATCGAGTGAAAGCCTTGTTGCATATTTCACAAGCATAATACTTTTTGTTGGCACGAATAGGTAAATGATGCTGTGAGTTATCATTTCCAGAGAGAGCCATCTTCCTAAAGTAGAAAATTTTTTGTTAATACATAAAGAGAAATGATCACAACCACTGTCATTACAAATAATGGTTTTATAATTAATTACTTTGTACTTAGATAGAAATTGATTCCTATTTAATGCAATGCTGAGATTGGAACTTTTATTTTACTAGAGAAGATATACATAAAATGAAATAATGTTAGGTGTAACAGATTCTAATACAGAATTAGCACAGTATTTTTTTTGATGGTTGCTCAAAAGATTGTTTGGCTTTGGTATACCATTTATTTGAAATCTTATTTATGTTCAATAAATAAAAAAATCCAGTAAAAGGCGCCTTTAAACCCAAAAAAAAAAGACCCAAATTTGGGGGTCGTTAAAAGCGGGGTATAAAAAAATAAGAGCTTTAAAAATACAAAAAGATGAGCATAGAAAAAAATTAGACTTCTACAAATATTGAAACTGTTTCTTTGAAAAAAAACATTCCTTTTAAAACAAAAAGGGTTGTGTTCAAAGATACACTTTTTTTTACTAAACTTGGAATAAACCGGGTTTTGATTCAAAATAAAAAAAAGGGCACAAGTGTATTTCAGGTTTCTTCGTAAAACAGTGGGTGCACGTTATATGGCAAATATATATAAAAATTACTGCTTGAAAGTATAGGTGAGTGTTAAGGGTCGCGTAATACCTGGATTTCCGGTACTTACTAAATTTTTATTTTAGCTACCAAAAACACAAGGGGAAAAAGAAGAAAAATATGTCATTAATTTTTTGTAGGATGATTTAAAGTGCATTTTTTGTTTTGATGTATAGAACAATAAGTTTACAGAAAATGAGAAATAGATGAAAGTGAACAGTTTAAAAATTTATTAGTCTATAAAATTTGAAAAAGCTCTTCAGAAATAAATTGGATCATTATATAAAATATGGTAAAGGGAAATAAAGATATTGTTTTTTTTATGCCGGTTTTTAATTTTCTTTTTTTTTTTGGGAAATCAAGAAAAGCTAATAATAGTGTTGTTCTGACAGCAATTGGTAGTTTAAAAGATGAAATTATAAAATACTTTCTTAAAAACAATTCAATTTCCTTTTAACAAGTATTATTATAAAACTTCTATTTAAAAATTTTAAATAGAAACTCACTTATAAAGTGTTTTTTCTAAAAAAAGAACTCTGAGAATCTTTGTGTCATTTTAATTCATGAATACAGCAATAGTTGAAATCCTCATATCTCAGTAACAGTAGAAAATGCTAGGTTTCCTGAGAATTCAACATTTAAATATACTTGGGGGCCCATTTTAAACTTTAACGCAGTATAAGACTTTATTTTTTTATAATTTTGATTATGAATAGTTCGTTAGATAGTTTTTTTTTCTTTTTGCCACAAAAAATCAATTGAAAATTTTTCGGTATTTTGAGTTTTTGAATGTTAACCCCGCGGGCTGCGAAAAATCCCCCATTCCCGAATGCTTTTTTTCCTTCAAGCCCCCAAAAACGGGCCCAAACCAAAATTTTTAAAAATAGGGCCCAACCCCTTTTTAGAACCCCCCGCGGGGGAAAAAAAAAGGTGCATTTTAAGACTCCCGAATGGCAAGACTTTGGGGGCTGGAGGGGTTTTAAAACCAAACTTTGAGTCAAAATTTTTAAAGGGGTTTTTTATACTAAATTCCAAACAAAACTTCACAGATTTTCCATACCCTTTTTTTTAAAAAAAAAACTACTTCCCCAATTTTATATTATGTTTAAAAGTTAAAATTTAAAATGTTCCAAAGAATAAAAAATTACATCGTTAAGTATATGTAAATGAATGAAACTTAAGAAGGTTTACAAACGGAAATTTATAATTTTGAAACGGGGTGGGGGGCAGTAGGGGTTTAAAGAAAGTGTTTGTATTCTCTTTATTTTGGATAAACATGAGCGTAGATGGCTATGTACAGTCGGTTTGAAATATTTCATCACGGTCTATTGGGATAAATAGTGTAAAACACATATCATTCAAGCAAAAAAAAAAAAAATTAAATTAAATATTAACTTTAAATCAAAATAAATGTACTTTTGTATTTATAGATACAAATAGTTAACACTATAAAAACCTTCACTTCAAATATTAGTGTTTTTAATGTTGTTTCTTCCAAATCAAAGAATCTATGTTGAAATTGAAAGTTTACTATCTAATGTAGTACTTTAATTTTCAGAGTCAAAGAGACACCGAAGTTACTCCATAACATTATATTTACAATGATAATAATATGTATCCATAACTGATAGGGGTTTTTCAAAATTTCCTTTTCATTCAATATTCTATTCCATTATATATATCTCGATATTTTATAATGTTGCATGAATAAATACTGTTTTTTATATACATATATGTATGTAAATTACAGATATCTAAGTCCAAGCATTAAGCTTTTAATTATATTAAAAAACACTCTTATAACTTTCACCTCTTGAATAATAATTTCTAAAATTGCAATAAATTTACCTTTTATTCACTTGTAACCTTCTCCCCTAATATGAATTTCCACAAAATCCATTTTTAGTGGATTTCTATTCAACAAATAAAACATAATTGCCAAATTTAAAGTCTAAATATAATAGTCCGAAAAAGGAAAAGTTTTTTTTATCAATAAATCCTGTAGCACCCTTTGACAGTCGATTTCGAAAGGACCCTTTCTTATTGGATATCAATTTAACAAAAAACATGCATACCAGATTTAATCATTGTTAGTCTAGAAGTTTGAAAACAAGAATTTTTTTTTTATCAATACAAGCCAGTCACACATTGCATAGGAGTCAATTTCCGTAAAACCAATTTTTAGTGGATCTGTATTCAACAAAAGAAGCATGCTTAACAAATTCCATGTATGTGGAACTAATAATTCAAATATAGGATTTTTTTCTATAATTTCCTTTAACCTCTAGCAACACTCCATTGATGGCTGATTTTTGTAAAACCCATTTTTGGAAGAATTCTACTTTATGAAAGGAATATACCTACCAATTTTTATGTTGGTAGGACTAATAATTTCAAAACGGTAAAGTTTATCTATAACACACCCTAAGCCACCGCAAAGCCCCTTGAGGTTTGATTTTTGCAAAACTACTTCTATAGAGAACCTACCAAAATCCTACCAAATTTTGAGTCTGTAAGTCAAATGATTCAAAAATGTAAATATTTATCTATAACCACACTACAGCCCATGCAACAAACCTTGGAGGTTGATTTTCACAAAAATAAACCCCATTTTGTAGCGGATCTCTTCTCCATGAAAGGAACATGCAGACCAAATTTCAAGAATATACATGTAATAATTTAAAAACGGAAATAATTTTCTATAATACCCCTTCCCCCCAAAATGCTAATTAAGGCTCGATTTTTGCAATATTCCCTTTTGTAGCAGATCCCTGCTCCATGAAAGGAATCTACCTACCAAGTTTCAAGTCAGTAGTTTTAATAGTTCATAAAAAGGAATATATTAAGCTATAATATCCCTTAAACCCCCTAAATACCCCTTGTAAAATCTATTCTTAGTGGATCTCTACTCCATGAAAGGAACATGCCTACAAAAATTCAAGTTTGTAGTTTCAATAGTTACTGAGATATTGTGATGAGTGAGTTGCATTTCTCCTTTATATATATTACAAGTCAAATGGAAATTTATATAATTAATTTTTACAAATATTGTTTTCTTTTAATTTATTATTTTATCAACTATTTTAATTTATATTATCAGCATGTTTAAAATGCACAAAAAAATGATATTTATTCATCATTAAAGGCAATTTTATTAATGACAGTGTTCGTTCAAGATGAATCACACAAAATAATCTGCTCAGCCTGCCCTTTGAAGCATTACTCGCCTTGTGAAGCCCCCAATTGCTTCACTCTCCATATGTTTCTTTAACCCTCCAAGCATTCTGCACATAAAATTCCTCCATTCTAAAGCTGCTTCGAAAATGCACCACACATATTTTTTCGCCTTCAAGTATGGTTCTCAAAAGCGGTTGAGCCATTATATTTCTATTTCCCTCATCACAGGTTTAACATCTTGAAAGAAGAAAGATAATTAGGGCGATTAGGAAGCCACAGCAGACACTGATAGGAAGTTTTATGGCTAGCAGGGAACCCTGTGTTTTGACCCTGGAGCAATCGTGAAAAATCGGGGAAGAATTTCTTTAGAGTAGTTAGTGTTTTGTTAGCTTGATTTCAAATTTGAAAAAATTTACGAAAGGATCTTAGCCGCATAAATAAAATATGTTATAATTCCCTTTTGGTTTCATATTAATTTGAAACACTGTAACAAGTTAGGCGATGTCAAGGGCAATCCTGCTATTTTATATAAGTAACACAAATTACTTTTAAGTATATTCTATTACTTCATTCTTCTTATTTTAATTAATGCTTTCAGTTTTTAAAACATGATTATTTCATCATAGAATGTCAAAAAAAAAAATTAAAAAAACACCAAACACTTTAAAATTTGAAACCTTTTAAACTTTCAAACTACTAAAAATGAAAGATAATTAAAACTTCATCAAGTAATTTTGAAACATTTTCTTACACTTTGATAAAATAGCGACGAAAGGGAAAAACATTCAGATCTATTAGTTTTTTTAGATTTCAAACCAGGTGTTTAGGAAACTTCGTTGCAGTTAACCTATCAAATTATATTTGATATATATGTAATCAAAATATCTGGGACAAATTTTACAGTAGACATTTATGCATATAAATAAACATAAAGATCAATTTTAAATTCCAGCTATTAAAAACGATTCAAAATTATTATTCAAAATATCTATTTATGCAAAATACCTCAACATTTATCTTTTTTTAAAGGCTAACTGAAGAAGTAATTAAAAATAGCTAGAATAAAGCTAGAAATTTTATGTTAGAAATTTCATTTGAAATTTCGAAAAAAAATGTATCGCACAGTTGTTCATCATAAGTACTAGCAATTCTTTGAGTATAATATAAATTTTCAAATTTTATTGTATAGCACACTTTTAGTATTTTTTAATATATTTTGAAAATTTCATACAATTCGGTTTAAAACTGCATGTTAAGAGCAAAAATTATGCTAAGATTATTGATGAATATACAATAAATTTTTACATAGAAGCAAAGCTGAGAAGCTAAGCCATAGGAATGAAAAATTATGAGTATATCTAAAGTAGTTTTCGAAATATTTATTTTAAAGTTCAGAAAATTTGTGTGCATTATGTTACACTTAATATTAATTAAATGGTAAACATAATATGTTAATAACAGTCATGTAATCGTTTGACGACGCATTCATATACTAATAAAAATTATAATGGTTATTGTTGAGATTGTCAAGAATTTTACGTAATTTTAAATTCAGACATTAAGATATTGATGTAGAATATATAAAACGGCCATCTAAAATACATGAAAAATGCAGTCTACAATAAAATGATCTTGACAAACAAAATACGGCATTTTCACTTACTAGGGCAGAGGCGAGCTGGGCAAACAGAGAAAGATCCGCGATTTTGATGGATGCCGCTCTAGATTTTAAAGTTTTCATGAAAAAAATATAAAAATTACAAATGCAAAAAAAAATCTCGTAATTTCCCCATACATTTTTATAACAACGATTTGTGTAATTGGCTTCCAATACAATGTTGTGTTTGACTATATCTAAGGTAATCAACTCTACTACTTTTAGATAGATTTGTACTACTTTTATTGGCCGTGCTCCTTTTAAAAATTACGCACACAAACTACACCTTTTTATTACAAATTTATATAAACTATAACGGTTAATTTTAATTTATGCAACTTGTGAAATGTTCATATTTAGCGATTTCCGTCAAACAGTTTTACAGAAAAAAGTTTGGACTCCCTCATTCATTAGGGGAATTGTATAAGATTCCAACATTAAGTTTTATTTTTTCATCAAATAGTAATTTGTATCCTGCTTCCACACACCACGGTCTGGGTTCTATTAGCGGGCTGGGCAAGGTCGACTCACCGCACCTTTCATCCCTGCTGCAGTGGGTAGATAAATGAGTACCAAGCTTGCTTGGGTCTAAAAGCTACTGGAGGTCTCACTTCTGACAGACCACCTGTCCGGGACATCTGTTCATGCACCTCAGCCCAATGGTCGCGTTATAATGGAATGGCATAGTAGTTCCTGGCCTTCATGGGCTGTTGTGCCACTGAGTTTGAGTTTTTAAGTTTGATTTGCCTCACTATGAGGATACCCTTAGATAAACATTTATTTCAATCATTTTGCAAATTAAACATTTTTCTTTTCAAATTACGTTTATTTCAGAAGGAACTTTGATTTTCAAAATGTATTTGTAATAACATGTATATTTGAGTATTATATTAAATTTTGTTCTATCAAAATTATATGTCTTTTAACTCCTCTGAAGAAGATTTAGGATTTAGAACTGATCTTACAATCCATGCAATAGTTTTATAGTAGTATATTTTAAAAATGATAAAGATATTTTATAACTGGTAGCCAGTTTTTATGCCTGGTTATAAATATAGTAGCTTTCAGCTACGTTTTAAAAATGTACTGAAATAAGAATTAGGAGAATAAGGATTTTTAAGGTATTATGTGAGTGTTTTTGACTGCAGTAAGATATATTTATATTTCAGTTTCTTTACAATTTGAATGAAGTTGTATGCAACTTTCTGCTTGTTGAGGAGAGATCTAAACTCATGAGCTGTTTAACAGTGAAGTGGTTTTATTTTTGATACCTTTCTAAAAAACTAAATAAGGCTCATTGCTTGTTATATGCTTGTTGATCGCTTCAGTGATATTTAAATTTTCACACACACAAAAATACTCTCTACATGTACAAAAACATTCTTTCAAAACCATACACCACATATCATACTATGCCTTCCCCACAGCAGGCAATATTTGTGTATACTCAAAAATTTAATGCAAGGATACATTTCTAGGGTGTTAAAATGTTTTTAATATCACAGGTATGGATATATTACCAGAATTGATAGGTTAACCACTGGTTTCTAAAATTGTTTAAGTCTACTGTTTTAAAAAGACAAAATTAATTGAAGAGAGCTTTTCTCACAATAGAATTTGTAATGACTGAATGTGTGAAATGTAGTTATTGATGAAATTTTCATTTAACTTACAAAAAGAAACACTGAAAAAAAAAAATTAAACTTGACTTGAAAATAGATAGAAATTTTTTTCCCCTTTTTTGAAAAAAAAAATATATCCACTTTAAAAATTTAAAAAAATTTTTGACTAAGTTTGGGTTTTATTCTCCCACAAATGCCTATGTAGAAAGATATTTTTACTTATTACAAGTTGTTACAAAGGGAGAACACTATGAAACAAAAGTTACTCTTTTTTAAAAAATCATTTTTAAAAAAAAATCATTTATAGGATTAAAAAAAATTTAAAAAGGGAAATTTTTTTAAAAAAAACAAAAATTAATAGAGGAAGATTAGTTTTATTTCATAAATCTAATCATCTTTTGTAATGATCTTTTGCTCTTTTTTTTCTCATTACTTTTTTTTAAAAAAACATTAAGATATGCTGTATTTTCTTAGTTTCAATTCAACAATAAATACAGGGTGTTTTTTCCTGGCTTTCTATTTCGTAATACCAAAATAAATTTATTTAGCAGAAAAAAATTAATTTTCATAAATGACTAAAACAAGTTTTGTTTTGTTTAAAATAAACATTTTTCAACTTTAAACACGTCATTACTTTCAGGATTTTTTTTTATTCTTCATTTTCTTGTGATTTTACCATAACTGAACAGATTGGGGAACAACCAAAAAAAGTCCCACTTTTTTTGCCCAAGGCAACATTACAGCTGTGAAGGGGTGATCTCCCAGTTTTAAATTAACAAAGAGGCCGAACTGTGTGTGTATGAGTAATAAAATCGTCCCCACTGGACCTCCCTCGAACTTAAAAGGGGGATGAATGAAACCATTTGCACTTTCAAAGAAGTTTGCAAAAAAGCAGTAAACATTTTCGGAATGGTATTTCAGGACAGACCGAAACACTTGGAGGGTTAAATTTCCCTAGCAGAAAACAAACACTTTTCTACTGTCCTACAAGCAGCACTGAAATTCTTAATCTTGTATCATTACTCAATCATGTTTGTAAGTTAAAAAAGTAAGATCCACTTGGTCAAGTGTTTCATAAAAAGCATTCAATGACATAAATTTGTAAATTCATAAATCACATGTGTTCCTATGAAAACAGACAATGTTATGCTTTCACTCCTTTAACCCTCGGGTGGTTTGCTTCCTCCTGAAAAATCATTCCGAAAGCATTTACTTTTATTTTGCTATCTCCTTCAAAAATGCTACAGACTTCATTCCTTTCCCCCTTTTAAAACTTGGGAGGTCGAACGAGGACAGTTTTATGACTTAGTTCGGCCTCTTAGTCAAGTGAGAACCAGGAGATCACTCGTTTACAGCTAGCTGTTAAGTTGCCTTGGGCAATCTTGTATGAAAGTTGTAGTTCCACTTCGTTGTTTTCCCAATATGTTCAGTCACAGTAAATTAAAACAAAATGAAGGGTAAAAAGAAAAATGAAATAAATGGCGTGTTAGAAGTTGAAAAATAATTATAATTTCTTCATACAAAATTTATTTTGGTATTGCGATTTGAACCAGAAAAAAGCATCCTGTATTCATTTTTGAATATGAGAGTAAGAAAATGTGCTCACTTTCCTGTTTTTAAAAAAAGTAATGAGGTAAAAAGAGTAAAGGCCTTATCTCTTTTTTTAAACAATAAGACAATAAATGGTGCATACGGTGATATACATACAATGATTATATTTATGAAATAAAACCGATTTTTCTCTATTCAATTATATTTTTAATTTAAAATAACATAAAAAAAGGATTTCAATACTTTTAATTTATTTAAATTTAAATCATATAAATGATATTTTCATGTTAAATGAATATTTTTCGGAAAAAATCTAAATTTTCATTCCTAGTGCTCTCCTTTTCGAACTTTTTGTATTAAATAAAAATATCTTCTCTACATCGGCATTTGTGATGGACATAACACACATTCAGCCAATAATTTTTAATTTTAATAGGTATATATACTTTTTCTTCAAATGCGCTTGACAATACTTCAAACCATTTTCTACTCAAGTTTAATTTTTTATCTTTCTGTTTCTTTTATTACAAGGAAAATTGTCACACATCGATAACTACATTTTCACACAATTCAGTCATTACAAATTCTATTGTGAGAAAAACTTCTCCCCAATTAATTTTGTCTTTCAAAACAGTAGACTTAAAACAATTTTGTTCAATGAAGTTAACCAACAATTCCACAATGTATCCATACCAAATTTTAAAAACAATTTTAACACTTAGAAATGTATCCTGTATTAAATTTTTTGAGTATACACAAATATTGCCTGCTGTGGGGAAGACATAGTATGAAATGTGGTGTATGGTTTTGAAAGAATGTTTTCGTATGTGTAGACTATTTTTGAAAATTTAAATATCACTGAAGCTGATCATATAACTGCAAATGAGCCTTATTTTAGTGTGTGCTGGTATCAAAATAAAACACTTCAATGTTAAACAGCCTCTCTATGAGAGTTTATATTTAATATCAAACTATTCACAAAATTGCTTACAACTTCTATTCAAATTATAAAGAAACTGAAGTATAAATATATCTTACTGCAGTCAAAAATATTCATATATGTAAATATCCTATTCCTCCATTTATTTCAGTACATTTTAAAAACTGTAGATGAAAGCACTTTTTTATATTTATAAACGAGACAAAAACTCACACAGTTATAAAAATATCTTTAACATTTTTAAATATACTACTATAAAACGCAAAGATCAGTTCTAAAATCCTAAAAGCTTTCAGAGGAGCAAAAAACATGCAATTTTGGATAGATCAAAATTTTAATATAATACACAAATATACATATTATTAAGCAAATACATTTAAAAAAACAAAGTTCTTTCTGAAATAAATTGCAAATGATTGGAAATAAATGTTTATCTAAGGGGTATCCTCAAAGTGTGGCAATCCTCAAACTTAAAACTCAAACTCAGTGGTACAACAGCCCATGAGGGCCAAGAACCATTATGCCCATCCCAATATACGTAAGCATTGGACGCTGAGGTGCATGAGCAGATGTCTCGATTTGGTGGTCTGTCTGAAATGAGACCTCCAGCGCTTAAGACCCCAAGAAAGCTTGGTACTCATTTATCAACCAACTGCAGCGGGGATGAAAGGCAGAGTTGACCTTGGCGAGCTCGTTAATAGAACCAAGACCTGTGGTGTGGAAGCACGATACACTACCAATCGACCCTATTCAATGAAAAATAAAACTTAATGTTGGAATCTTATACAATTTCCTAATGAATGAGGGAGTCCAAACTTTTCTTGTAAACTGTTTGGACGGAAATCGTTAAATATGAACATTTCACAAGTTGCATAAATTAAAACTAACCGTTATACTTTATATAAATTTTTAAGAGTACAAAAGGTGTATTTTGGCTGCACAAATTAATTTTAAAAGGAGTACGTTTACGAAAAAGTAGTACAAATCTATGTAAAGTAGGGTTGGTTACCTTAGATATTGTCAAACACAACAATGTATTGGAAGCCAATTAAACAATTCGTTGTTATAAAAATGTATGGAAAATTACAAGACTTATTTTTGCATTTGTAATATTTATATTTTTTTCCTGAAAACTTTAAAAGCTAGAGCGGCATTCATCAAAACCGCAGGCCCCTCTGTTTTCCCAGCGCGCCCCTGCCGGCTCTACAATAGTAAGTGAATGATTGATTGAACATTAACGTTGCACTGTTCAGCTACACAAGGGCTTTTGGTGACGGACCACGTAATTTTGAACCATGGTCAAGTGACGTGGACAACACCTGAGCTGGCACCCACCTCTCCTAACTACCACACCACACCAGCGGAGGCGTTTCAGCTCGACAGATTTAGCGTGCATGGCTGCCCTACGGCGGGTCTTTGAGTGGTATGGCCGAACTCGTGACAAGGCAAGCCCGCGTCCGATACCTATACCACTTTCGCTACTGCGGCCACACCATAGTAAGTGAAAATGCCGTACTTTGCTTGTCAAGATCATTTTATTGCAGACTGCATTTTTCATGTATTATTGACGGTCATTTTATATTTTCTACATCAATATCTTAATGTCTGAATTTAAAATTATATGAAATTCTTGACATTCGCATCAATGACCATTATAATTTTTATTAGTATATGAATATGTTGTTAAACGATTACATAACTATTATTAACATATTATTTTAACCATTTAATTAATATTAAGTATAACATAATGTGCACAAATTTTCTGAACTTTAAAATAAATATTTTGAAAACTACTTTAGATATACTCATAATTTTTCATTCTTACGGCTTAGCTTCTCAGCTTTATTTCTATGTAAAAATTTATTGTATATTCATCAATTTTTTTAACATATTTTTTGCTCTTAACATGCAGTTTTCAACAGAATTGTATGAAATTTTCAAAATGTATTAAAAGATACTAAAGGTGCTATATAATAAAATTTGAAATTTATGTTATACTCAAAGAATTGCTAGTACTTATGATAAACAATTTTTAACTGTGCGATACTTTTTTCCGAAATTTCAAACATAAAATTTCAAGCTTTATACGGTTGAGATTTCAAAAAATATCCAGATTTTAATTACTTCTTCAGTTAGCCTTTAAAAAAAATGTTGAGGTATTTTGCATAAATAGATATTTTTGAATAATAATTTGAATGTTTTTGAATAGCTGGAATTTAAAATTGATCTTTATGTTTTTTTATAAGCATTTAATGTCTAGTGTAAATGTTTCCATGTATTTTTGATTACCATTTATTCAAACATTCAAGTTATAAAAAAAATGTGGGAAAATCTTCATTCATGTTCTCTTTGATGTAAACTGAAGTTCAAGCACTTAAAATTCAAATATAATTTGGTGTATTTTAACAATATATAACTAGGTATTTCCGAAAACCCCCAAACCTGGTTTGAAATCAAAAAAAAAAACTAATAGATCTGAATTATTTTTTTTCTTCTATTATTTTTTTCAAAGTGTGAAAATGTTTCAAATTATTTGATGGGTTTAACTTTATTCATTTTTTGGGTTGGGAAAAGAAAAAGGTTTCAAATTTTAAAGTGTTCAGTGTTTTATTAATTTTTTTTTTTTTTGACATCTTATAATCAACTGATCATAATTCAAAAACTGAAAGCATTGATTAAGATAACAAAAATGAAGCAAAGAATATACTTAAAAAGGAAATTTGTCCAACTATAAAATAGCAGATTGCCCTGACATGCCCCAACTTGTTACAGTTTCAAATTAATATGAAACCAGAAGGGAATTATAAAAAATATTTTACTTAGGCGTTGGGACTTTTCAAAACTTTTAAAATCTCAAATCAAGCTAACACACACTTACTGGGGTCTAAAGAAATTCTTCCTCGATTTTTTACGATTGCTCCAAGGTCAAAACACGGGGTTCCCTGTGAGTCATAAAACTTCCTATCAGTGTCCTGCTATGTAGCTTCCACCATCCCTAATTATCTTTCAAGATGTTAAACCTTTAAAAGGGGGAAAGGATTTCAGAAAAATATGGCTCAACTAATTTTGAGAATGTTACTTGAAGGCAAATTTATAAGTGCAGTGCATTTTCGAAGCATCTTTACAATGACGGGATTTTACGTGCAGAATGCTTGGAGGGTTAAAGGTTATATATTCTCTCTCTCCCTAGCTTATAAGCATGTCAATGCAATCATTTCTTCTGATAAATAAAAAAGGGAGGGGAAGAAAAATAAAATATTTTTAAAGTGTAAAATTCAAGAAATAGGCTAAAAAAATGCACATTCCATTTTTTGCAAGCAATTCTTTCAGGACTTTTCTTAAAATGTAAGTAAAGCGCAATTTAAATCAATAAATGCTTTGAACATTAATACAAACCAGTAGGAAACACTGAAATAGTGTACTATGTTCCACAACAATAAAGACAGAAACATTAGAATAAATAGTCTTTCCCTTACACATTAATGCTCAGAAGATAATTTTTAATATGGCATTGACTTAATGAATTCTATGTGAACTGTTACAGTTCAGTAGTAGCAATTTTTTAAATATGATCTGAATTTTATAAAAACAAATATAAGACCTACCTTTAAAATTGCAAACACAATATTCCTCTTTTTGGGAAAAAAGATCAGTTTCTACTCCACATTTATATACTAAATATCTTTTGATGATTCTATTATAAAAAAGAAGCCAATGTAAGATCTTTAAAAAATTTTGACACGTAAAAAAATAATTTTAATTAATAAAAAGTAATCTAATTTTTCTATAATTTGTTTTATTACCAAACAATGATTTCTATAAAACTCAAGTATTTTGATGCTTATTCACAAGCCTTTCATTCAGGTTTAATAAAAACTTAGGTTCAGGTCATAATTTAAAAACTTAGATGGTTAATCATTAATTTATTTAACTCAAAGGATGAAATGAAATCTACTCTAGTTTGGGAAAGGCGTATAGTGCTGAAATTCCTTTAAATCTGATAACAAAAAAAGTATAAAAAAAAATAAAAATGTATTTTTAACTTTAATTTCAAATCTAATATATAGAATATTACATCTTTAAGTACAATAATTTTTCCCATAAAATGTGTTATTACATAAACTAGTTTGTACTGTTCATATTTAAGTTTGTGATTCCAAAATACCACATTTTTCATTTTGACTATACAGCTCTGCGTAGGGAAAATATGTATAAAAATTTACCCAAAAAATTCAGTTTTGCCTCTCAGAAAGAAGTTCAGTTGAAAAACATTAGAAAACATTAAGCATTGAAGGGAAAATATTTTTTAATATAACCTTATTTATTACATTTGTTTTTCTTTATTTTCACAATTTATGGTCACAAGTCATGGATGCTGTTCATTTGGACGTGTGATCTGTACTTAAGAAAATATTGCTTCAATATTGCTATGATTCAAATGAATATTTAGAGTAAAAGTTAGAAAGGTTCAGACAACTCTATATACAACACCAAATAGTTACAAATGCAAATTTAACTACACACATAGCAAAAGTTTATCCTTGAGAAGTTTTAGTAAATTTTCTTATAATGAATGGATAAATAGAGTTAAAGCAGATACAATTTAGTTTTGCCACCATATCACAGTAGATCATATAAAAAGCAAAATTCTCAAGAAGCCAAAGACCATGTCATGAAATATTGGTTTAAAAATCTAGATTAGCGCAAAACTTTGAAGTCGGCTTTGAAAAATAAACTATGTAAGGAAGGGCATTATGATATAAAGAGTTTAAAAGATTATTCAATTGTTGATATGCAAGAAAAGAAGAAAATGTATGCATTAATCAAAATGAAAGAAGAAAACTAAAATTTGCAAAAACTACAATAATTTTGAACATATTTCAAAGGACACTCCCCTGCCAATACCAGTTTCAACATGATGGAAGTGAAATACAACCGTTATGAAGCTATAAAATTACATCTCTAAATCTGATAACAATTTTTCAAATGATCTCTTTGGTAAGTAGGTGAAAACTTCTGAAGAAAGTCCATATTAGAAGAAAGCCAAAACTCAATAATTGTGATGGATTCAGTGTTGTTGTTGCTCATGCCACCTGCCTGACATAGTCAGATCGAGGCCCAAGAAATTCATTGTGGCAATGGGCTAGATGTATGCCTGTCGTTAGCCTTGAGCACCATACAAGTGAGAGTACGATTTAGCTTGGAGAAATTCCCGAAGGAGTGATAGATGGCGACACCACCTATCTCCACCCCACAATTTAGGCAAGGAACTGAATTAGAGGGAAATTTTCTCCAGTTCCCTGCACCGTGATTCAGCCCACAAGACTTTGGGACCACTGATTTAAACCGTTCCGGTGTACTTGGAGGGTATTTGGCGGTACAGGCATTGAACCCAGGCCTTCCGGTACGGTGCTCTTCAAATATTTCTCTTCACTTCCCTGAAGAAGAGGACACCCGGGTTTGAACCGAGGACCTCTCGATCTGCAGTCGAATGCTCTACCACTGCGCTATACACCCTGTATGGATTCAGTTGTTGCTATTAATGAAAATTACAAGAACATACACAACACGGTCCATACCAATGCATGTGCAGAAGGTATAGCTGGTATATTGCTTCAACTGGGAAGAAATAATGAATGGCATTTAGTATACTGTATGAGAAAGATACGGAAAATAATTATTAAGAGTATACTGGAGTTAATAGCAAAACTTTTTTAGTGGCCATCAGTTTCAGAGAACTGACTGCTTACTAATTTTTAATTTACATGAATGCTAAGAAGTCAAGTAAGCCTCAAATTTAGCATCAGAAGTCTTTCATTTCTGACTTTATTTTTGAAATTAGCCAAAGACCTGGTGTTAAAATGTCTTATACCAAAGCAATTAGTAAAGCTGCATCTTAGAATTCTTATTAGAAAATTTTAATAGAACTAGATTTCGTAATAGAAAATAAATTAGAAGTTTGTCTTGGGTTGAATATCAGAGATAATGATGTAATACATAGATCACTTACAGAAAAAGAAGAATTCTGAAACAAGTACTTAAAACAGAATAAAGTCAAAAACCAAAGGTACAGAACAAAGTTTTAAAAGGAAACAAATTATTTCATGCTGTTAATGAGGGTGCAAATGAAAGACATCTTTCTTGACATGAAAAAAAGCATTGTCAAGTTTTATGGCTTTAGGGGACATTTTTCTATTGATAAAATTAAAATCAAGGAACAATTTGCTTCTATGATCAGATATGTGCACCAACATATGTTATCGTGCTTCAAATGACTGGTAAATTAAGTCTCATGGAGACAGAAGCAAATCTGCTCCATCCTATAATATGAAACAGGAGATTATTTGCTTTAACATATCTTGGATCATTTAGTCCCATTCAAAATTATTCATGGATATGTACTAAGATTTAAGAATGGAACTTTGATGTTATTTTCTAATGTAGAGGGTGAATTTTGGAAATGAATGAGAAAATCTATAGCTAAAAGCAAGAGAAAATTCATAACAGAACAAGAGAAAATGAAAGCACATTTTGATTTCAGGTAATCTGTTACATAAACCTTTGATAAAAGAGAAATTGTAGCAGTAAGAAGAAATCCTACAGCGGCAGGTGAAAACAAAAACTCAACCAAGGTATACAGGACCAATATATTCAAAACAAAGAAACTTCTCACAAGGAGAGTGCAAGGTCTTGGGGTCACGGATTTCAAATTTTGTAGGATGGTAGATTTAGTTTTCTTGTTGATGAAGATGTATGGTTATAGGGGCCACTACAAAATAATTTTTAGATATTTGCAATTGAAGATGCAACTAACTTGTTAGATTCAGTTATGTAGCAAATGATTACACGTAATGGGTTTAGCGTAGCAGCAGTGGATTGCTGTTTCTAATCATTAGAAGCTGGGTTTGAGTCCATGGAGGGTAATAACTTTTTTTTTAAAAATTTTATATCTATTTTTACATGTAAAGATACATAATGGAAATTAAATAAATTGGAAATGAAATGTCTTTAAAGATTAGAAACCTTATAAGTGTTTTATTTGTCATTATAATTCATATAAGTACAGAATATTTATTACAAAATAATAAAAGCATTTCAAGAATAGGAGAAAAGCCCTTTAACTGGAAACAATAAATAAAACATTTATAAATTAACAGAACTGGAATAAAAATATGACTAGCTTCTTACCCCTCATTGTCTGTACAGGGGTGAAACTTGTCATCAAAGCAAATGAAACATAATTTCGAGAAGCATCTTGCACATCAAATTAGAGCAGTACTACTCATTATGTGTAATGTTTGTTACAGAACTGAATTTAATGAGTGAATTGCATCTTCAATTGCAAATATCTAAAAATTTATTGAGTAGTGGTCCCTATAACCATATATGATCAAAAAGGT
>BMAV01008803.1:0-35843 GCA_019973955.1 Trichonephila inaurata madagascariensis | reverse complement strand
GTCCCAAATGCCACAACATGCAGCCAGAAAACTGTTCCCACGCATGTACAAAGACAACTCATACGATGACAGTATTTGGTGACATCTGTGATTTAGCGAAATTGCTCGACGGAATAATACGTAAATACCTTATATTCTTAGTCACTGTATTATGCACGTTAAGTAAAATTGAAAAGAGCCCCAGACTGAGAAAGTTCGTTTTTCTTTTATTTCAGGAATCCTTTTCGTAAGTTGGAATTACACAGAACGCACTACCAATGCATCCCTGAGGGTTTTAAAGAAAAAGTGATGCTTGGGTCCATATGCAAATGCAATGGCATCTTCGCCGACCTACTGCGAGCTAGCTTCTTGCGCACGTACAGTACCACTGTCCACCCAAGAGTAAAACTTTCCGAAGTGCCTGGAGTATGTTCTAGCGAAGAATGGAATTCCGTTATTCAAGAAAGCCAAGTAGCCCTGCAAAGGATTGTGTCCCCGGTTCGGCGACAAATAGATAGGGATCATATCCTGCCAATACAGGCAGTCATCAGAAGATTAGAAGAATCGTCACGAAACAGTAGTTATTTGATAAACACTTTCAGGTGAGTACATAAATCTGTTATGTAATGTTAGCTGAATCCTTTGCCAATGATATACGTAACTCCTCTGAAATAATTTAAATTTAAACTTAAAGATTTAGATTTAAAATATACGAGGGACGTCCCGAAAGAATAAGTTTTGTCATTGTTTTTTTTTCATATGGACACTTTATTGCATGGTATCATGAACTATGCACCTTGCACTATATTTCGGCACGGTCACCATCGATATCGAGATATTTGACGCAACGTGCAATAACTTTGAAGAAACTACTCTGGTAAAATTTGGTGTCCTGTAATGCAACAAAGTTTCGAACAGCTTGCCATGTTGTTTTCATTCGTGGATGTGGAGGGACGCCAACTTTGACCATCATCCTTCAAACTCTTCCTTCTTTCGTAGAACATGCAACATCAACGACTTAACATTTGACGAGACATGACCCCTTCACCATAGACCAGTGGTTTCCAAACCTTTTTAACCCATAGATCCCTTTTTATAGTCAAATCTTGTCCAAGGACCCTTTTTTAAACAAAACATTCCCAGGGACCCCCAATTGAAAAAGCTACATAAATGCATGTATAAAAATAAGAAATTTAAAAAATATTTTGCTTAAGAATTATTTACTGAAATTACAACTTTTGTTTAAAATAAAATTTTGAAAATTAATGAATTGGGTGAATGTGAGAGGAGATGTTGTGAGTGCATTTATGTCCGTCTCAATGTTTGTGAGTAGCAACCAAAAATTCCCACGAGCACTAATTTTTATATAGTCTGTTTCTTTTTCTTCCTTTCTTTTATTTGTTTATTTATTCTGATGGGATTTATAATGACACTGAATCCACTTTCTACCTGATTGGAAGACGGGAAAGCAGTCAACAACTTCTGTGCAATAACCCATAATACGGATATAAAATTGGGATCTGTTTTTGTAACCAGAATTTGTGGTATCCTTGTTCAAACACACACATTGGTCTAAGTCCCTCATTTGGGATATTTCAAAAAGCTGCCCCTGTAATAGTAGGGATTTTTTTGAGTTTGGGATCAGTTAGTCCACCGAAAAAGATTTGGAAACCTAGTCGGAATACCCAAAAAATTTTTTGTTATTTATTTAAATTTCAAAAAAAAAAAAAATGGATCAAATTTTTTTTTTATTTTTTTAAATTTTTTCTCGGACCCTCTAAATTTTCAGGGCCCCCAACCCCTTTTATTTCCCCGGATCCCGAAAAATCGGGGCCCCTAGATTCTGGGACCATTTTGGAAACCACTGCCATAGATGATCTGAAAGCGTTCTGGATGGACATGTTGACCCCCGTGTATTACCGGATGATACCGCTCCTTTTGGGTCTTTTACCACATCTGTCTGACATCTTGTTTTGGGAATAATCTCAGCGTCCGGCCCCGGCTACTCTTTTTCGGTTTCCCTGCGCATGCCCCAGTTTTTTACGTGCGTACTGCTTCGGAATTAGCAATCTTATGCCTTTATTTGTTTCACAGGGTGTCCATCTTTTTTCAAAGTGGCGAAACTTACTTTCAAAACTTTTTTTACAATCAATATATTTTCTCCTCACTACAGATATTTTGATCGAACACCTCCCCCTTGGATTTTGTATGGATATAAAGACCGAACCACTAAAATGAACAGCCTATTTAATTAAAAAATTAAGTCAATGACATTTTTAAAAATAAAATCCTGAACCCAAGGGGTCAAATTTAAAAAAAATTGAAAACTTTAAAAACCCACGCCCTTTTAAAAAGGAAGCCCCCTTTATAGATCGATCATGATAAATATTTTTTTGTGAATTTTAAGTTTCGGTCAAAAAATTGCGAAGTTCGATCCGTCACCGAAAGGAGGATATTTAAGAAGGGATTGTATGGACCCAGGCCCTACTAATTTTAAAAAGGTTAGGGTCGGAACAATTCTTCTCAAAACTGGGGAAATTTAGAACTATATGCCTACTGGCTCGAGTGTAACAGTGTTTGGCAGAATGTCAAGTTGTCTGTTATATTATGTCAAGGCCTAAGCCTACCCTATAAACTTTCATTACTTATTTACCCGAAAGGTGGCAATCGGTCGAATGTGTTTGAGCTTAAGTTTTGTGAGATTGTGAGTCATGCCCAAGAATTTGTTTTGGGTTACCGTAAGCAAAAGTTGCAGATAAAGCCTAATTCTGCACAAGAGCCTAGAGCCTCAAAAAAAGTTGAGGCCACTCAACGTGTGTTCAAAAGGCAAAATATAAAAAGATAATCAACTCAAAAATATACATTAACTAGCCATTACCCGGCCATTGAGCTGGATGTTTCATGATGTTGGAAAAAAAACTGTTTATACACACACACACACACACATATATATATATATCCTAGTATTAAGCGTTTGATTGTAATGAAAAACATTCTTATAACTCTCACTCCTTCATTTCAAAAGGTCAGAACTTCGAAATAATAATTTCAAAAATTGAAGTAGATTTATCTCTCTCTCTCTTAGGTTTCCGTAATCCACTCCCTCAAAATGGGTAGCCGAAAAACCAATTTTAGTGGATCTCTACTCGATAAAATAAGCATACTTGCCAAATTTCAAGTACACAAATCTAATAGTTCTAAAACGGAAATTTTTTATCAAAAAACCCCGTATTCCCTTTTGGGGAGTCTATTTCCGCAGCCCCGTTCTTATCAATTTTAATTCATCAGAAAAAAACATATATGCTAAATTTTATTACTGTGGTCAAGTACTCGAAAGGGAAATTTTATCCATACGCCGTAGTAACTCCTCTCCCCATTGAAGTTGATTTCCGTTCTTAGTGGAACTCTATTCAACAAAAGAAACAGCATACCAAATTTCAAGTATGTAGGTCCCAATAATTCAAAAACGGAAATATTTATCTATAGCACCCGTAATCCTCGCAACTCCCCTTGGAGGACGATTTTGGTAAAATCTGTTCTTATTTTTACACTCCATGAAAGGAACATGTCTGCCTTATTTCAACCTATAAGTCAATAGTTCTGGAATATTAAAAACCCTCCTTTTTGGGGGTGGTGAAAGGCACTTCGGGACCGTAGATGATGGATATGGTTCTCTGGAGTGATGAATCAAAGTTCAGTTTCACGGGTTGGGATGGCAGAGTCTGGGTCCCCGCATGCTTGGAGAACGCCTTTTGTCGGGTAAATTCCACTTTAAAATTTTTTGAAGGAGGTGGAATTAGGGGTTTTTGTCGTATTTGAACGGGGGCCTTGTTCCACGTCACAGTAAGTTTTATACGTGGCAATTTTAAAATTGGATCATTGCTACTTCAGGATAAAATACCATTGGTATGGTGACAAGGGGGTAAACCACTATACTGACTTCCCAAAAGTCAGACTTGAATCTAAAAAACCCTCTGGGACGAGTTGGATAGTCAAATAATGAGTGTAGCAACCTCGAAATCGGTGAAAAACCCCTTCTTCTCTAAGAAAATACCACTGAACGTCGTGAGTAGATAACAAAAAAAAATTTACACCCTAATTTTAAAATTAAAAAAATTATTTATTTGCTTTTCAGGTTACTATAAATAAAACAATAAAGTTCAAGTTATACCCAACCGGTCAGTCAGTCTATATCCGGGGTTCAATCTTTTTTTTTCCGAAGGGCACTCGCTCATTTTTCAATGCCCCCGGGGTCCATCGTCTCTCCTTTCTTTCCCTCCAATCTCACCCAAATCCCTTTTTTTAGGGCTCATCTCTAATTCTCTGCATGCAGGGCTCTCCTCTTTCTCCCCAAAAAAAACCCTTTTTTTAAAAACCGGGGCGAGTCCACAACATGATGCCCTCGTTTTTTCTCATTGGGGCCACAAAGTCTCCCTCGTCCCCCGGGGCCCATTCGTTTCCTATTTGTGCGGCCCCCCAAAACTCCCGGTCAGTCTGGCAATGTAAAGGCGCCAGTAGTCCGTAAACATCTGGACACTTTATTCATCCCCCCACATTGGTTCCATAAGCCCATTCTCTCGACACCTGTCGAGGCGTTATTCTTCCCCATAAAAGGCTTCCCCCTTTGTCAATAGGCGCCATTCTTTGACCATTATGACCCCAATCTGGGTGCCTTGCTTCCCCAAAAGCCCAAACAATAAACAAGGGCCCCATAACCCGATCCTTGTCTTTAAAATCTGGTCAGAAAAATTTTAAACGAATAAAAGGGGTTTGGGATTCACCCCAATCGAAGGTCACCCACTGTTTATCACCCCAAACCGAGGAAAGCATGCCGGGGGGTTGGGTTTCCCCAATTGCCCCCCGGGTGGGGAAACTCTAAAATTTTTTAATTTAATAAGTTTTGATTATCTTTTTTTACCCCGGGTTGCCCAATTACTTTTGGTAATGGCGTATATAAAACCCCAAATATTTATATAACTGTTGTAAAATTTAAAAAACATATCCATTTGCTCTAAAAAATTCTAAAACCCGACAACTTATATAAAAACTTTTTTAAAATTTTAGATGTGAAAAAGGGCATAAAATTTGTTTTGGTTGTTTAACGAAAAACACTTAAAGGGAATTATATCCATCATTAAATTCCCAAAACAAAAATAGATTCAAATTTCATTCTTTAAAAATACGGATAAGTCATAAGATATTCAGCATTGCTGAAATAATTTATAACCCTTTTGAAATTTTATAAAATATTTAAAATATGAAAAAAAAGTAATCAAAAAATTACTTCTTTAAAAAAAAGATAAGTTCTCTATAATTCACAGCAAGTTTAGTTATTAAATACATCTCAACAGTGAGAATTATTCAAAATAAGTTCTAGAATGTCAAAATAATGTGATTTTAATACATTGAAATCTGTACATTACCCTACAACTGCATAAATATCGAATTGTTTTTTCCATTTTTTTTTTTTTTTGGGGGCCATTCATTATAAGTATCCACTAAATTTCAGATCTAAAAACCAATTCGGTTTAAGATATTTGAAGTTTTTCTGAGCTTGGTTTTTTGGTTTCTATTTCTTTTTTTAAAACTTTTTTTTCATTTTTAAAAATTGGGAATTAAATTAAAAATATTTTAACTGACTTTTTCGTTAAAATTTTTCTCAATTTTCAATTAAAAGTTTCTGATAGCTCATGTTCTGAGTTAATTAACTAAGATTGATTTCAAGCCCAATCTTTGTTTTACAAAAAATATATACAACTTAAAATTTTTTTTATTTTTTCCTTGTTGAAAAAAATGCTTGGCCCAAATCGTTTTCAGATTGATTGAAACACTGTTTGGAAGAAAGGGAAATACAACTGAAATGATGTATCTAAAAATCACTCTCTGCTAAAATTGCAATTAGACTTCCAATTAAAAGTATTCTGGTACAGGTATTGAATAAGCCTGAGTATTTCCTGATTCAAACTACGTAATGCATATATTGTAGTACTATATTATAATATTTTTAAAGTTTCGAACAAAGCTCAAACCTAAACAGCCCCGATTTAAAACTGAAAAAAAAATGTACAAACCTGGATTTTAGTTTAATGCTACACGTACCCTAAAATTAAAAAAAAAAAACATTTTTTTTTTTTTTTCATTTTCTTGTGGCCCATATCATTTGGGAAGCTTGCCATCAAATTTCAGATCAATAAAATTTGTTTTAAAATATTTATATGGGGAAATTTTGGGCTTAGGTTTTGGGTTTCATTTTAAAGATTTTCCCATTCTTAAATGAATTAATTAAAAAAATTTTGAGCACAAAAATTCTTTTAGTGTGAAATGTTTTAATTTCAATTTTTTTACTAAAATCATTTCTGCTTGATTATATTTTTTAGTTAGAGTTCTCATAATTTCTTAATTAAAAAATTGATTTAAGGACAATCTTTATTTTAAAAAAAGTTCAAATAACTTTGAACGTTTTTTTTAATTTTTCTGTTGACAAAAGCCACGGCCCAAAACCTTTTTGGGTTTCTGAAGGGGTGGAATACTACCGAAAAAGATACATCAAAAACCAGCTTTACTGATATCAATAAGACTTTCAATACAATATTCCCAACAAGTATTGCTGATAAAACTAATATTTTTATGATGTTCCAAACTATATAATGAAAATATAGTAGCACTATATTATGTTTTTTGTAGTTCTCGTTGGGCTACTTTAAAACTTGCTAAACTTTTAATTTAGAACTAAAAAAAAAATTTAAATTTATGTACAAAATGTAATTTTTGCTTAGTTTGTATCATTATTATGTTGTACATAAAACTTTTTTAAATATATATAATCAACTTTTTTCAAAGTTTTGTCAAAGTAGTTTATTAGATTAGATTGAATAGGTGACGTCGTAACAAATACTATCCAAAATTTTCCCAATATATTTTGAATTTAAAAAATGTTTTCAATCATAATTAATTAAAGTATTTTTTTTATATAGAACATAAGTTGGAAAATAAAAAAAAATAGAGTTTTACAAGTATTATAGATCTTTGTTTTTTGCCTTTACAAACTTCAAATGCGTTTTTCTCGGACTTTTCATTTTGAAGATGTAGGTATTTTCGAATCCCTAAGGCTTTTTTTTTCTGCTCTAGATAAAGTCTTGAATTTTTCGTAGATACTCCCAAACGTATGTTCTATAAAAGTTATTATGGATTTAGTTCTGGGATCTCTAGGTATTTTTTTTAAAAAAATGTTAAATTTAATATTTTAAAAAAAATTTATGTTTTTTCCAGGTTTAGCTAGAAAAATAATTAGTAAAAATCAACAACAGAACATATTTTCAAATCCATACTAACTTTTATTTGCAATAATTTAAGAATCATAAATCACTTAAAATGACTAAAGAATTTTAAAAATTGAGCATTTTATAAAAATTTGGAAAAACTTCAAAATTTCTTAATTTTTTTAAAATTTAAAATAATTGCTGGTCAAACCGACTTTTTGCTTTCAAAATCAACTTAATAATTTAATCTAAATATAGAACTTAAATTATTTTTACTATTACTATCTCTAAGAAAATTGTTTGAAAAAGGATACTGTGTAGTCTTAAGTTAGTATCATTATTATTTTGTATATAAATGTTTTGTGTTTCAAAACATTTTTGAAAACGTGTGAAGATTAGGCTGAATAACCTTTCGTAACCTTTAATATTATGCAAAAATATATTTTGAATTAAAAATAAATTGTAAGATAATGGCTGATTAAACTGACATACTAACTTTGTTTCCAATAACCCCTAAAAAGTACAAATCACTTAAAATGACTAAAGAATTTAAAAAACTGAGCATTTTATAAAAGTTTGAAAAGATTTCAAAAGTCTGGATTTTTCAAAATTGTAAGATAATAGCTGGTTCAACTGACATTTTGCTTTCAGAATCAACCTAATAATACAATTTGAAAGTAAAGCATAAATTAGTTTTAATATTACTATATCAAAACAAATTTTAAGTTTACTGTGTTGTTTTAAAGAAAATAACCAATAATAAATTCCTTTCAAAATAATCATTTTTACTAAAATTTTTTAAAAAGCAAAACATGCAAAAAAAAAAAATATAAAATAAATAAAAAAAAAAGAAAAAATTTAAAAACAATAGTCAATTGAAATACATTTCACAAAAATTAATCATTAAATTATTTAAAAAATTTTAAAATTTTAATTTCATTTTTGGTAATCAAAAACAATCTCATTGCTCATTTTCAATATCTTCGAATTTTTTGATTTCATATTGTTAATCAAATGTAGGTGTACCAATAACTGAGAATATGCATATTTAAAATAGCACATTTCATTTTATTTCTAACTTATTGCAAAAAAAGACCATAGCTTAATTTCTAATATAAAAAAAATTCATATATCATATTTTTATTAATTATAAACATAATCTGAAACCTTAAACAAAATTAAAAAAATTTGTTATTGGGAAAAAAAAATTAAAAGTATGTTTTTGCTTCGATAGAAAAATAATAAAACATTGGCAAAAATAGAAACAGGTAATAAAATGTCGTCATAAAAGATTTGAACGAAGTTTCCAGATTATATAAGTTGTTATTATAGAAATAATATTTTTTTTGGTTAACTTATTTCCTCCTATTCGGGGTTTTTAATTTTTTTTTAAAAAATATATATACCAATATTCTTAATAATTTAAATATTGTGGGGATTTTTTTTCAAAGTTTTTAAATACTTCTTCATTTTTTGATGTTCCACTGTAGAAGATCTCAGATGTTATGAATTTTTATCATTATCCGTTTCCCAAAAAAAAAATCGATTTCTTCTTCCCTTTTAAAGACAAATAGTAAATATCATGTAACTGTTTTTTTTAGTTTGTTTAGAAGAAAAAATTATAAATACAAATCATAAATACATAAAAATATTGTTTAAAAAAAAAAAATTATGAGAATAAATAAAATTATTGTCATAGAAGTATTTTTCTATCAAGCTTTAAAACTTTTTTATTTGAATTTATTTACATTGCATAAAATTATACTTAGAATAAAATAAAAACATAGAGAAAAAACAATAATATATAAATGCACCCACAAAAAACCCCAAAAATAATAACTAAAAAAAAACCCAGAATTTTTTATCTTTGGCCCCAATTGTTTTAAAGAGTTCTTTATTCCCTCTAAACGTTCCCGTTTACGTAGTTGCGTTCGGTGTACGTTTTATTTTGTCATTCTGTATAAAAAAAATCTGATAAGATTATAATTAAATACGGCAAACACCAATTTTAAAATTGTGTTTCCCTTAGTGGTGGGGGGTTTTTTTTTGAATGATGTTCCCCTTTTAACAAATGCTATATTTTGGTTTTTTTGGTGAAATACAACCATTTTTCTGTTTTTTGAACTTTGGAAGCGTTCATATAAAAACAATTCTTCGCTGCATACTCCAGATCTGAATCACTGTATAAATCTCCTAGAAGAAGTATATCACAGACGTTCTCTTCAGTCAAATGGGAAACGATAAAATTAACGCATATCTTTTTCAAATCTTGTATGTCATACTTTTCAGCAGCAGGATGAGTTGAATGGCCTTTTAGATTCAGTCCTTCAACTTTTCCCCAAATAAATGTAATTGATCTATTTTTCCCTTCCCCAAATCGTTTATTTTCCCAAAATTTGTCAAATTTTCTTTAAGTTGTGTTTGAACATAAAAATACGCATGATCTGGCCGAAAGTATGCACTTTGGGAAAAACAGATTCTTTGCCGATTTTCAAAACAGATCGCTGTACGTTTCGTTGTTCAAAGTTTCCCCAAACCTTTGGAAAGTGATTCTGATTCGAAACTGAAGTCGTTTTGATAATTTGAGGGGCATCTTCCGCTAGAACGTATGATCTTCCAGCCTGCAGTTTTAAGCTCGCATCTCACCGTCAGTAAACATTTGGTAAGTAAAAAACTTTTGGGGACAAGCGTAAATTTTATCGATGAAATCGAATTTTTCCACAACTAGAAACGGCCCCCCAACAAATGCTGAAAAATAAAGTCCTTATTATTTCCTGTGTTCCAAAAATAATCAATCGAAAAATAGCGAATGGGCCGGTATCACGGGTTGTTCGCGCAAATAAATTCAATTTTGCCGCTGTTCATCTTCTTCCCTACCATTTGGATAGAGGGTCAAACCAAGTGGGGCAAAAGAGAGTTCGTAAATGGTGGACTTATCAGCTTGTCACCCAACCTTTAAAAAAAGTAATATCTAAAAATTTTTGAGACACCCCAAAAAAAATTGATTCTTCCCGGTTTCAGTTGGTCAAAATAACTTGTTTCCCCCACGAGACATTGAAACTCCCCCGTTTCTCCCCCTTTTAAAAAATATAACAATATTAAAATCCCAAAAGCGATGGTTTTTGGGCGAAAACTACTGAAATTTCCCATTCGTTGTTTATACAGAAAGCGAGCATCAAAAGAAGATTGAATGATTTCAAGGAATCTCTTAATCGAGATGACTCAGAAAAAAAAAAAAGCCCTTCCTATTTTTTTTTTTTTTTTTTTGATTAAAAATCATTTTGTTTGTTTATCGCTATGTACAAAAGAAAAAGGGAAAATTCATTTTAATTAGTAAAAACATTTTAAGAACGGGTTTTTTAAAAACGACTTTGGACTTTGCTGGGGTTTTATAGACAAAAATTCTCGTTTTTGAACTTGTAGAACTACAGTTGAAATTCGTTGAGCATATTTCTTTTACTGAGCAGAGAACCTCTGAGAACGGGTTTTGCGGACTTGATTGATTGGTTGATTGAATATTAACGTCGCACTGTTCAGCTCACGAGGGCTTTTGGCGACGGACCCGTATTTGAACCAGGTCAAGGACGGGACGACACCTGAGCTGGCACCCTCTTCCTAACTACCACACCACACCAACGGGAGGACGTTTCAGCTCTGGGTTTTGCAAACATCGAATGCCAACGGAAGGGGGGGAGTTGATGTTATACATTTAAAAAAAAACTTACTTTGCTTTTGATTTATTAAATTTGCAAACTTGAAATTTTCAAACATTTTCTTTTTGTTTAATAGATATCCACTTTGAACGGGTTTTATAAAAATTGACTCCCAAGAGAGGTTTACGGGAGCGTTATAGATAAAAAAATATTCCCGCTTTTGAGTAATTAGGCTTATGGACTTGGAATTTAGCAAAAGCAGGTTTCTTTTAATCAGTAGGATCCGCTAAAAATATTCTGTGTGGAAATCGACTCTGAGATGGGTTTATGGGAGCGTAAACTGAAAAAAAGAAATCCAGGAAAAAAATTAGAAAAGCAAGTCCTGTCCTTTTTATATCAAGAGGCGAGTGCTATAAGAATACTATTCTATACAATCGAAAGCTTAATTCTAGGATTTAGATAACAAGAAACTTAGAAAAATGTATTCCTTAACACACAATATTTTACGAAATACCCAACTAAGCGGGTGGGTAACGGCTAGTCTTTAATATGATACTACACTTTATTACGAAGAAAATTAAATTAAACTTCAAATACATTAGATTGTTTGAATACGATTTAATTAAGTGTTATATATATATATATATATATATATATATATATATATATATATAGTAATATAAAATAAAAGTGAAGAAGTACTAAAACCTACAGTGCCAAAGCAGGAAGAAATTGGAATTCACCATACACAACAAATGTTGATACAAAAAAGTCTTTGGATTAAACTAGAGACCTATTATGATTTCTAAAGCTATCGCTGAATTAGGCCAGCGAATTAGGGTTATCAATGCTTTATGGATCGAACCTTCCCCGTACAGCAGAAATTTTCGACATAATAGAAGAAATATATATATATCATGTATTGGAGTAATTCTTAGATTGACAGGAGAAATGCAACGTGCAGCCGTTTATGATATTATATTTTATTTCAATATTCAGCAAAGCAGTCTGCACTCCAAGCCATGACAAAACGAGACCTCTTTCAGCTTTGATCAGCAGCGAGTGAGTCGTTAGTACACGTGTCTTTTTTAAGTCCTATGAAAGTAGAAGTCAAAGTTCTTATGCGTGAGGTGGGTTTAGTTGTCCTGGTAGGAAGTTTACCCCAACTGACACTTGAAGGGCTGGGGATTCATCACATATATATAAATCTTCAAACTATTCTTCCTCGTAACAATTTCATTTATATTATCTCTTAACATTGATATTTCTATTATAATTATTTTACGTTATTTATCTCTGTTTATATATATATATATATATATATATATATATAAAGTAAGATTTTAATTCAAAGTATTTAAATTATTAATTTAAAGTATTTTTTCCTCCATAAGAAAATCAGAAAAGTATAAAATAATAAGCTCAATTTTTCTTTTCGCTTTCTTAATTTAAATTTCACATTGATAGATTCCAAGCTTTCGAAACACTTTTTAAATAGAAGATAATTCCAATTCCACTGTTAGATTTTTATATATGAAGCACGTAGGTATCATTTTCGCTTATACTAATCCATTTTTTTCTCTGCTCCGTATTTTTGTCCTTATGTATTGTAATGCTAAATGGGTTTCTGACTTTACATGTTAAAATGGAAACTGTGTATTTATAACTTTAACTACAGTGTTATAAGAAAATGTATTTGTTATTAATCCTAAATTCTATTATTATTATATTGGAAAATTTTTCTCTCTAAAATTGTTGACCAAGTTTGAATAAGGCTTTTTAACATTAAGTCAAAGTTTCAAATAATTATTTTTCCTTTTTTTTTAAATTTTTTATGGGCTTTCTTAATCTTAATTTAAACCCCTATATGCAATAGTCACTCGTATACATTTTAAAAGCTCCGCAGTGTAGCGTGTTTGGAAAGCCGTGGATCGACATATAAATGGGACAACTCGTAAAACTGGGAGTGGGTTCCGAAAAGTGACGTCAACGAGCTATGATTGGGATTGGGTTTGCTTAGCACTGACGGACCTTACAGCTTCATCTAGAACAGGGATACTCAACATTTTTTGCCACCGGGCCACATACATATGACAGGTATTTCACGTGGGCCGCAACGTGAAGATAATGGGTAAAAAATACTGTAAGACCAGCATTGGACAAAGTAAAAGTAATCAAAATATTGAAACACATTTTGTGGCTACGGTAGCCGAGTGGAT
The DNA here is from genome assembly GCA_019973955.1 of Trichonephila inaurata madagascariensis. Taxonomy (NCBI): domain Eukaryota; kingdom Metazoa; phylum Arthropoda; class Arachnida; order Araneae; family Nephilidae; genus Trichonephila; species Trichonephila inaurata. Next base: position 22,733 of record BMAV01008803.1, on the reverse strand, counting down.
CGTGGCTATCTTTGTCACAAGTTCGAGCCCAATACCACTAAAGAGCCGCCGTGAAGGGCAGCGATGCACACTAAATCTGTCTAGAGCTGAACCGTCCTCCCGTTGGTGTGATAGTTAGGAGAGGGGGTACCAGCTCAGGTGTCGTCCACGTCACTTGAACATGGCTCAAAATTACGTGGTCCGTCGCCAAAAGCCCTCATGTTGCTGAACAGTGCGACGTTAATATCTCACTCACTAAAACACATTTATCTTAAGCTTTTACTTTAATAGTATATTAACCTTTCTATCAAACACACACACAAAAAAATATTTACTTTTATGCATCTTTTAATGGAGTTTGGGGTAGTTCCAATTTCCTTTCATTCGTGATCAAAGCTTTTGTTTACATTCTACTATCAAAAAAAGTAAACTGATATCAAAATTGATAGATTTGATTGCTTTATTGATAGAATTTCCCTTTAAATTTTGAGTACATTGTTCTGAAATAATTGAGCTTCTTAGTGCATAAGCCATGACCGGGCCACTCAGAAAGGGCCGGTGGGCCACACAGGTTGAGTATCACTGATCTAGATAGTTAGAAGCACATTTGTCAACTTCTACAGGTGTATCACTGTCTACTTTATCGATTCGTGGACATCTGTTGCAGTGCAAGAGCTCCTTCGTACCAAGTCCCTCTCCAGCAAAACCAATGGTGATGGGCACATTGATGATGGGCCAATTGGTGACGATCCCATTGGTGATGGGTACATGGATACATGGACTGGAGTACTGATTGGCCCCGAGGCTTTTCTCTGATGAATCTTACTTTAATTTGAGGTGCCATGGTGACCGCATTCATGTCAGATCCTATGTCGGTGGACGCCACCTTTCGGGAGTGCATTATCGAATGCCATATTGGACGAACACCCAGAGTTTCGACCTGAAGTGTGTGGCTGCATATTATGGGCGATTTCCATTGTTATGTATTACGGGTAATTTTAATAGCAACCAGTTCATCAATATGGTCGTAGAGCCCGGAGTTGTTCCGTTCTTTCAAGGCATTCCAAGAGCCATACTTCAACAGAACTACCCTGATTGATAGGAATGTTCAAGGCATCTTTTCATTCCAACACATCAGCTTCTTCCTCGACTTGCCCTATTATCCGGATATATCGCATTATGTGGGATTTCATTGGGTTGGCATCTCACTCGTGATCCTCGTCCTACAACTTCTACAGAGGAATTTTCGGTACTCATACAAACAATACGAAATGTTCTTCCTCAAGCATACGTTCAAAATCGGTTAGTCTTTCTGCCACGTCAGACAGCAGAACATTACAGCACTTGAGGGTTACACCAAGAACTGATTTCGAACTCTTAAAACTGTTTTCTTGCTTTGAAATTTTAATCATTTATTTATACTAATACCATTCAATTATGTCTTAATTTTCATTTAATGCTGATTATTCCTTTCTGGTGTTGACTTTCTCAAACATGAGTGAAATTCACTCAAAACACACAATTTTATTCCTAAAGCTATGAAAAAGATTTTTTTTATTATTATTAAATTATTTAATTAATAATAATCATATCATAAATCGCTTAGTTCATATTACGAACTCTGAAATATAATTTTTCTTCTGGACCTTTTGAAACCTTCTATGAAACTGTCGGTGTGACCGGTTGGGAACTGCTGCATTAGGAGAAGTAGAGTTATAAAATGGTCGAACTTGCATTTCTTTGTAAGTTTTCATACTCAAAAATCTCGATTCAGAACAGCAAAAATTACAATAATTATTATTTTTGACTGTACTGTTTATACCATCTACTTTTCATATCAGTCTAAAAAATAAGAATAAAAAGATATATGAGAAAAACCTAAAATAATCTATATGTAGCAATAGATAAAAACGTTTTTAGGGTACATTAGAATTTTAATCATCAAAATAAATGGTACATGAATTTAAGGTCATGATAAGGAATATATGTTGGAAAAAAGTTAGAGGCACTGGACTAAAGTAAATGGGTCAAAAAAGGGAAACAGCAATCTATAAAAAATTAGTAGGGATACAAAGAGTTTTTTGCTGTTACATCTGCTTTTTTCAGATTTCTGCAGAAACTATATATATATATATATATATATAAGTCCTAGGTGGTGCAGCATCATTGACCAAAGGCATATGAATTTGTAGTGACCTTCTCTCTGACATATCGCAGATGCCAGTGACATTTGTGGGTGGGAGTGAAAACGCTTAGTAACTGATTTGAGAGGACTTTTTTTTTGTCCAGTTGTCTAACACAGTGCTCTGCAACCTTTTTATCACCGCGGACCGGTCAACGTTTGTTGATTTTACCACGGCCCACTGAGGGGGAAGATGTCGATTGTTTATATTTTAGACTGTTTTGATTTAATAATTTAAATTTAATTGCATTTAATCATGTGACTTCTGAATAGAATATAGCTGCACCAAAAAATGACTATAAAGTGATTTAACAAGGGATATTAAGTGATTTTCATAAAAAGTAGCTCAAACCTAAGAAAAATGTGCTGCAGTAAATAAAAGAGAAACAATTTAATGTTTCTTGTGCGGTCCGGTAGTATTTGATCCCCGGACCGGTACTGGTCCACGGACCGGGGGTTACGGAGCACTGGTCTAACACACAGCACGACGTATGTCATGGACCAGCAGTTGGTGGTTCGAAACATATACCAAAGTGAAGGGCATCAGCTTGTGTGTAGCTGAAATTTAGATTAGCCTGAAAGTTTTTGACTGTTGAAAACTATTAATAGTATATGAGTCTGCACTTGCTACTTTCAAGAAACGAATTCAAAATGAAAATTCTAAATTCATAGTAAAAAACACGGACAACATTTAAGTTCCCATATAGTACTTCTTTTAATAGAGAAACAGCTTTAATCAATACTTGAGAATACTATTCATCATATTCATTCAAAAAAAATTTAGCAATTGCTGTTTCCTGGTTTAACGCTCACAGATCTCTTTGATCTCTTTCTTTTTTTAATAAAAAAACAAGTAATATATATATATATATATATATATATATATATATATATATATATATATATAAATTAAAGTCAATTCCTACTTAGGTCAACAAAAAATCATTTTAATTAACTAAACTTTATTAATGAATTAATATTTAAAAGAAACTGTATTATCATCAAGTGTTTAACATACAAGAGTTTAATAAAATGCATTTGAACTTCAGTGGATGAATAAAAAGTATCAATATAAATGATCATTTCATGACTAAAATTATTAATATAAATGAATCCTATTATAAAACATGCTTAAAAAAAAGATTTAAACTATTCCTAGATGAGAAAGTTCATCAGTTTTAGGATAACAGGAGTCCGTGTATCATAAATTTTTCCCCAGTGTCTATTAACTGCCATATAATTTCAGTTGGCGATTATATTTCAGAATGAAATTTTAGATCTTCCAAAAAATAAGTATTAGAAGCCAAGGAAAAATTCATTGGAAATTACTGGCGCCATCTCTTAAAGGGATCTCTAACTTCAACTTCATCATAATAATACAGAATAAATTTAAAATTAAAAAATTAAATTTATTTAATGAATTAATATTTTAAAAAACTGTATTATCAAGTGTCATCCACTACAAGTTTAAAAAATATATCTGAACTTGAGTGGATGAATAAAAAGTATTTTATTAACGATTGAAAATTTGAACAAGATATATATATATATATAGGAGAGAGTGAACTAACAGTAGGAACTGAATAAACGCATATAGAGCGAATTAGGTGTTTTGAGTCAAATTTAACTTAATTTCAGTTTCTCAAGTATACAAAGAAAATAAAAACTTGTTAAAAAATTCAGTTTTTCGCAAAGAATTTAACCTATATAGTATTTCAGAGGAAGTTATCCTTTTTTGCGAAGAAATTTTGTTAGAATTTAATATGCGGGAGACGTATAAATTCCTATATATAAATCCGCAATATTACTGGTAATAATTCTTTTCACTAAATTATTTCTTTACTTCTTAGGCAGCTCCTGACCAACTCGGAAACTAATGTTACTGAGCTCCGATGGCCTGGATTGATTTCTTTGATGCTGTCCATTGGAATTGGCAATCCATTTGAGGCCGATAACTTCGTCTGCAAAGCTCTTGAAGATGTCATCTGGTCAACTCAAATTACACTCGCAGAAGCTATGAATCTACTATATTGCAACTTTTTATTTCAGAAGGAATATCAAAGATTTGCTTCTTCAAAAAGAACAGCTACTAAACGAGCTGTGACTGAAAATCAAATTCATCGATTGATAAATAACTATTTTACTTCCTCTACTCTTCAGAGGATATCACGTTTAGAGAATGACAAGGTTCGAAATTTTTAAGGAATAAATGAATTCATGGAAAATTATTTTTAAGTGGATATAAGTAATAAAAGGAGGGGGGTCTATGAACTAAACTTATATATATTTTTTGTCTTCATTGTGATAGAGTAATGTACAAACAATAGAGTAGAGGTAGAGTAGACAATAAAGTAAAGTATAGACAATAGAGTAGAGTAGAGTAGACAATAAAGTAAAGTATAGACAATAGAATAGAGTAGAGTAGATAATTGAGTAGAGTAGAGTAAGAGTAGAATAGATAATAGATAGAGCAGACAATAGATAGAGACAAAGACAGAGTGCAGAATTATGTATCGTTTATTTTATATCCAAAAATTTAAAAATATTTGTGCTCTGTATTAATTATTCCAGTTTGTAGTGTGTTGTAATCTATTCCGCATGGTAGATCAAATCTACTTATCCAAAAGTCTTTAAGAAATCATAAACGAAAATTGGACAATAAAGACGTCTAAAAGATATTACAATATTATATTAAAATATTTGGTGTATGTGGCCATTAAAATTGCAACAATAGGAAGGAAGAATGGTATAAACGTCAAAACGAACGAAATAAGAAAAGGGGGAGGGGGTGGCATCCTACACTGTTGTTTGCAAAAAATGCAACACCATGAAAGAATCATCAGAATTAAATGAACTTTTCAGCAAATATCAATTATAAGATGTCACGTAAAATAGTAAAGTTTCAGAGCCACCACGCATGCGTGTGCGCAGCGCCCACTGAACTGATGCTGAAAGCGTATAAATAGCTGGCTGTAACGAGACGTTGAAAATAGTTAATGATTATTTGTTAATGGCGAACGTTTAGTGAGACCTAAGTATACCTCCCCGACGAAATAAGAAGAAATTCCAACAACTTACGGAGTTTCAACGGGGAAGGATTATCGGCTTTCGAGAAAGAGGATTTTCCTATCGCGCAATAGGATCTCGTGTGCAGCGGAACAATTCCACTCGGTGATGAGTGTTTGGAATGCAGTGGACCGATGAGCACCTAACAACTCAAAAAACTGGCAGTGGACGACGTAAGGTCGCATCAGCGAGCGACGATCAACACCTGCTCCGCATGGCGTGAATAAACGTACAGCTTCCTCTAGGCATTTGGCAGCACGTTGGGTCACTGCTACAGGTGTACTAATGTCGGCTCGTCAATTTGTCGACGTCTGCTGCACCGTGAATTGCGTTCAAGGGTGCTTTTATACAGGATCGCCCTCACGGCAAACCATCGACGGCTACGTCTGCAATGGGCTCATGAGGACAGAGCCCGGCAAGCTGATTGGCACCAAGTTGTCTTTTCAGATGAATTACTTTCAATTTGTGGAACCATAATAGCCTCATTTGTATTAGACGCTATGTCGGTGAACGCTACCTTCCAGAGTGCGTTATCGAACGACATAGTGATCTAACACCCGGAGTTATGGGGTGCGATTTCGTATCATGGACGATCCAATTTGCTACGAATTGTGGTTAATCTCAATAGCAACAGGTACATCCTTGAAGTGATACAACCCGAAGTCGTTCCCTTCCTTTAAGGCATCCATTATCTTTCAGCAGGATAATGTACGCCCACATTTTCAAAGACTGTTCTAGACTTCTGCTCAGCCCAACACATGCAACTTCTTCCTTGGCCTACTTATTCGCCAGATATTGTTGCCTATTGAGTACTTGTGGAATTTGGTTAGTCGGCGTTTTGCTCGTGATACGCGTCCTGCAGCTTCAAAAGACGAACTTTTGCTGCGCATACAAGCAATATGGAATGCTTTTCCACAAGCAGACATTAAAAATCTGTTTGATTCCATGCCGCGTCGTATAGCAGCACTTGTAGCCACCGTGCGGTGGCTACACCAAATACTGATTTCGGACACTTAATATTGTATTTTTGCTTTGAAAATTTGTTATTTATTTGTACTAATACAAGTCGTTTGTGCATTAAATTTCATTTGATTCTGGTGATTCCTTCATGGTGTTGCTTTCATTACAAACAGCAGTTAATGAACTCTGTGTGAAATAAAAGTTACGCATCGAGTTTCTTATTGGAAAATAGCATTTGAATGTTGGCCGATTGGGAGAAGAACATTTTATGCCTCGTATTAGAAAGAGAAACGGCTACCATCACGTGTCAGAATTCAATACCGCCAGGAAGTCCTTCGCTTACAGAAAGTTCGATTTATCGTTCCATGATATTTCTTTTCTCATTCGTTTCAATCCAGCGACTGTCGTGTGAATTTGGAACGGATGGATTCGGGATCATACTCACCACTATTGTGGAGATGGTATATATATTGAAGTCGGCTTTGTAGGAACACACATCTCCATCGCACACCTTGAATCAAGAAGTGGGCTTATTTGCAGACAGTATCAAAGAACAGTACCACTTTTGGGAGCAAAAACGTTCTGCATTAAAATGGGGTTATTTGGTTTTGGCATAAAATTGGGCTATGTTTGCATCCAACGACAGAACTCTGCATTCAGGATCACGATGAAACGTATCCGTGTCTGGTGGCATCGAGAATACCAGGTCAGCTTGCATTTGATATCGACATACGGGCCCCGCCCTTTTAAATTATGAAACCAAAACTTAAAACCCCTTAAGCGTCATGGTAATTTGGCGATCTTTCATTTTTCGATTCTTAAGATTAGTGGCTGTGCCCTTCGAGGATCAGGAGACATCATTTTTGAACGAGATAATGCAGTACCACATGTTTCATGTCTTGACCTGACCTTCACCAACAAAAAGGCTTTTCCTTTTTTTTGCCCGTAAAGTTCTTTAGATCTCCCCTTTGGGAAAACCCTTTTTGGGCATGGGTTTTAGACAATTTTCCCCCCCTCTCCTTACCCCTCAATTCTGTGTAGTATAGAGGAAGCATGGAAAAAATGCCTTTTCCTTTAGCCCGTTTATTTTTTATTTTCCTAACCAGGTTGGGGGGATTTTCCTGATATGGGGTGGCGTGCCAGTTTTGTGTGTGTGTGTGGACCTTTTTATACCCTCAAATTGATTACAAGTGTAATTATGTTTTCTTCCAACTATGCTATATACGTATGTTAAAGCAAAATTTTTCCACTTTCTTTCCTTCCTGTTGTTGCAATTTTAATATCAAGTTGTGTACAAAAAGGCAATTTGTAACTGGACATTGAATATGTATATCCGGAAATCAGATAATAAGTAAAGGGCTCTGTTTAAGTTTATAAATAATATTTTGTAGTAATATCCCATCCAGAAGAGAAAAATTCTAATGTATGAATATATTACCGAATAATAAATTAGAAAATATTGATTTCTTTTCATTCTTCTCTTAATTCTTAGAATTTTAATTTTAGACTATTATACTGCAAAAATATTCAACATTTTATAGTATTACCTAATCATGTGGGAGAGCGTGCAAAGTATGTGGTTTATTGAAACGTTTAACTCGTCGTTCTAAAATTGAGTGTGCGAAAATCATTTTAACTCTAAGAACTTTAAGCTGAAATTGGTTAATATATTTTTAACTACTTTCTTTATTTTAGGTATTGTTTTTGTTTTCAAAAGTCCTTAGAGTCTTTTGTTATCAAGAGATCTTCAAACACTTCAGAGTCTGTAACAATTCACAACCTCACTGCTTGGGAACATGACACGTTCTATCCTCTAGGATTACTAATAGCAACCGGATGTCAATCAGCTTTGGAGTTGGCAGGCCACGGTGAACAAATTCAACAATCAGGTTTTGAATTCGGAAGATGTTTTGCATTAGCTATAAAAGTAAGACTACTTTTTTTCAAGCCAGAGCTATGAAACATTAAACTTTTCCTAACCCATTATCTGCCATTCAAATTTAGAAAGTCTTACCCGACTGCCAAGATTATATTTTAAGGAAACCACATGGAATTTTAAAAAAATTAGTAATATTTAGTTACTGATGTAGCACTGAAATTACATGTGCAGTAATTTAAAAATAAAACTAAAAAGAATGTTATGTTCTTTCTGATGACAGCTGATCAATAGTGTCAGAGATCGAGGTCAACGAAATTCATCGTGTGAAGCAGCTGGTTTTACGTCTGTCGTTAGCCATGGCTTTGAACACCATGAAAGTGGCAGTATATTTTGGCTCGGTTCCACCATAATTTTGAGGGTAGTCAGGAGACCTCCAACTTATTTTCCCCTTCCACCAATCTCTCGAGAGGACTTGCGGCTCGACGGCTATTTAGAGTACCCCCATGCAGCAAAGGCACTATTCAGTTACAATGATCTATGCCTTCTCCGGGATTCTAACCAAGTCTATATGGCACAGTAGAAAGCTTCAATATACACTATACCAGGGGTGGTGAAGCCTTTATGGGTCAACGTGCCATTTTTTCTAAAGAAGGCTTAATGAGATATAGACGTGCCGTTAAATAATTTTGACTTGTTATTATTGGGAAAATAATAAACTCTTTAAATAATAAATCTACTTTTTATTTACTACTAAAAATACCTTTTGCACTGAATAGTTGTAAATGTTTTAGTTATACGTGTAATTCAAGTTAAAGTAATATGAGTGTGATTTCTGTTGTTGCAGATTGGATGACGAATTGAATTATATTAGGATTGTAAGATGCATAAGAATGGTAGAATTATATAGAATGCATGCTAATTGGAGTCATCTGCCAAATGGTTTCTAAGCAATTAATTATTTTTACTGTTTCACTTTTTTGACGAAGAGGATTTGTGATTTGTTTCAAAATACCATTTTACAGACGATGTTCTGTATACCATTATTCCAGAACATGAAACACGCCACTTTGTCGACTTAACTATGATGTTATATTTCTAGATTCACTAAATTTGAAATTCTCTGCTACACTCTGCTGTCGTGCACTTTTTGTTCTTTTGCTGAACTATCCTGTTAAGTAACAGTTAAAAATCGTAAATATAACACAAATTAACTTTAAAATACAGTTGTGTCAACGAAATTGACTATGCTATGCGTAGACAAATTTTGCATCGTAAGAAAGTGTGATCCACGATGTAACTAAGGCACGACAATGACCGATCACTCGAGTTTGTTTGTTATACTTCATAGTTAACTTTGTTATTTTGAAATAAAATGAAAAACATTTTGATCGCTGGCGTGCCTAAAATATTGTGCTGCGTTCCATTGATGGCACGCATGCCCCTATTTCACCATCCCTGCACTATACCGTCTGAGAACGTATAAAAGATAACTCGTAGCTGGTGTCACTGAATAAGATTTTTGTGCAGAATCCTGTTTACGAGATATCTCGTTATGCTCTTTCTTTTCCAATGAAGTTCTTCCTATTCAAAGAAGTATTCTTTACAATTTATTTGATTTTACAAACTCTTCCCCTAATTTCATCTGGAGATAGTCAATAATACATTTGTGTAGTGATCCCAACTGAGAAAACCCGTAAGGTTACGTTAATTACTAAGGGTTGAAAAGTAATTAAGATTGACAGACAAGTAATAATTTGCAGACAAAACCAATCTGTGAGAGTATTCAATTACAACTGAAAGTGTTATTGGCATGGAAAAAGTGCACAGATGTGTGTCCTATACTACAAACGGTAGAATCAAATGTAACGGATCACTTTAGAAAAAAATATTTAAGGGAAGGGGAGGGACCATCTTATCACATAAACAGCTACAACATTAAAAATGTTTGATGAAGTTTTAGTAATGTACGCATATACATTACTAAGTATATTCTAAATATATTGTGTGTATGTGTGTGTGTGCTCCTTCCTATAGAAACTCAACGTCAAGAGGGTACGTGGTGAAAAGAGAGGATATATCAATTCTGAGAACAATAACAAAGTTACATGATTAAGTGATGACTATCATGTTTTTGAAAATGCGGACAACTGACAGCCCCTCCATCACATCATTAGGTACAGTGATCACACATTTCTCAGTTTTACAGTTATGTTTTTCACTAGCGTGATCAGAAAATGATGTCACCTAATATTGACTCTCAATAAAAAAGAAAAATATTACATACTACCCTAAGCAAGTTATTTCAAAAGATATCCCATTTAGTTAAGGCTCCAAAATGGTGCGACACTTACTACTTTTCTATCCACAACAGTTATTATCACTTCTTTTATTTCCAAAATAATTTCATTTCAAAAAACAAATACCAAAACAATGCTTGTGTACCTTAAAAATTCTGAGAAATGAAACAATGAGAACACGAGCTGTAGTTAGCAAAAAAAAAAAAGCGATAGAGTGAGATAGATGATTATGCTATTCAATATGTGTGAGTAAGTGATACTGATAAACTTCGATGCCTAGTGATTTTAATCATTCTACGTAATTAAATCCTCTTTGTTGTAATAGCGAAACTCTCTTGTTGATAAAATGATTCTGAACTTAAATTTCTCATATGAAAGATGCACGATTAAATTTGCTGTTCAGTATTCGATATTTTTGTCAGTTGGTTAAGATATGACTAATTTTTTGTTCACTTGATTTCAATTTTAAAAAAAGACCCATTCGTGACAGCAATATCTATAATTTGTGCACTATAATAAATTTCTATTATATGTATTTAATTATTTTTAAGGCAAATGCAGATATTCGACAGTTTTGGAACTACCAGACATCACTCAGTTCCATCATCAATATTTCAAGCTTTCCTGTAGCACTTCATTTATCCAACAATCCAGAAACATTGGCATATCTATACAGTTGTAAAAAGATGCTACTAAATTTGGACTACAATGAAGTAAGTTTAAAATTCCAACTCAATGACCTTGTATATAATCATAACGTATCACTAAAGAAGAAAGACAAAAACGAATGCAGTATTTATTACCATGAATTATATTCCTGATTAAAAAAAGAGTGAACCAAAACTTTCCATTTACTTTAACATATACACATTATGAAACTGTTTTAAAAGACTTACTTTACTTAAGAATCTAGGTCATAGGTCCCCAACCTTTTTTGAACTGGCGCTCTCTCTTCTATTGAATATTTTGATACCGCCCCCTCCCACTTAAGAGAAGAGAGCGTACATAATACGAGGTGAAAACAAGAATTAAATTTTAAAAATATTCTATTACTAATAGAATAGAACCTATTGGAATATAAACACTGTTGAATTTATTTAATAAAAAGTTTAGTTTTTTTTTTATTTATGTATATATATATACCTGTTATAAAGACGCTTTTGAAGGAAGGTTTTGAAGATATGAAGTAATTCACAATTAACTATTGCTTTCAAAATAAAAATAAAAATTAATAGTTTCAGTCTTTAAAGAATCACACGTTAATTTCTGGTTAACGTATTTAATTATATTTCTTGGATAATATACGTATAATGAAAGGCAATGGATGGAACATTTTTCCTACTGTTCACAGACAAACACATACACTACAGAAATTAAAATTTACTATATCATTCAATTTAATGCAGGTCTGAATGTAATGTAATCTTTAATTTTTCATCCACTTTCCGAACTACCGAAATATGTGAATTTTCGTACACGTGATAGAAATGATTTAAATACATATGATCAACATAAGGTAACTAGTATCAAAGTTTACTTTTGTTAATACATAATCAGCGTATTTGTTTTAGTCTTTTTTAGATTGCACTTTTGGTTAATCTGCCGAAGCCCCTCCGTACCCTCTCAACGCCCCCTAATTTTCTTTGGGGCTTTTACTGCCCCCCTGAAAGCCTCAAACGCCCAAGTTGAGAACCTATATCTAGGTCTATGCCGCATAAACGTTTAACCCTCTCGCTGTGCATCCCGCGATTTCCACGGGCAACGTAGATGTAGCAAAATTAGCGCAATCCGCGATTTCGCGGGTATGCATTTCTTTTAACTATTTAGCTTTGCAAGCCGTCCTATTCCTGTTTATGTTCATATTTTTGTGATCTAATTCTACATTTTAAAATAAGAACTTTTTTACAATAATTCTTAGTATGTTTTAACTTTAAGACGCAGATTTAACATGTAGATTTGAAATACGTAATAAAAAAAAACTACGCAGTTTTTGAACATACTTTGATAAAATAACTACGCAGTGAGAGAATTAAATATAGGGCGATTATATAGCTAAAATTCCACTCTCAAAAATACTGTAAAAATAAGAACCACTGGTTCGAATAACTTCGAATTTGACAGGGCTATTCTTAAAGAAGGAAGAAACGGTATAAGAAAAAAGTTTCGTCTATCAATATATTACACTTTAAGATGCAAGGTAACTCTTCTCCGCATATTGCAAAGTTAGTGATGCAATTGCATAAGAGATATTTTGGAAATGATAGAATGATTAGCCGTCACTTTTCAACATCCTGGCAAACAAGTTCGCTAAACATCAATCCTTATGACTTCTGACTGCGGGGTTATCTTAAAAATGTTGTATTCAGTGGGCCTGATTGTGAATTTAGCGAACTTAAAAGTATGGATTACGTAGCACATTCTCAATCTGAGACACTCCGCTCTGTATATCGGTTTCAACTGAAGGCAGAAAATGGTGGATAGCATACGGAACATGCCTTGCACAAGTCTAGTGATAGTTAAAAGGTATTTTAATTGGTGCTTTGAAAAATTTTTTTGAAAGGATAAATAAAACAACCCAATGGGTAGCCCTTTGATGGGTGGATAGGCTTTCCACTAACACTGCAACAATTGTTGAATGACTTCAAAACATTTTTTTCTTTCAAAAAACCGAAACAATCAAGCATATTGAACAATAAGGGTTTTAAATGTGGATTTATAAGGGGTCGAAATGCGATTCAAAATGTCACTTGTAGGAATCATTTTTCGTTTCACAGTTTTACAGTGTGGATCTCTCGCGTTCTTTTTTCCTTTAATTTTACGTTTTTTTGAGGGCCACATTAATGGAAAAAACTTTTCCAACCAAACCAAGAGGAAAAACGGCAAAATGCAAATAAGAAAACCTTTAAAAAGGATAAAAAGTTTAGTGGCGGGGCAATCTTAGAGAAACTTAGTTGAACAGGGGGGAAGGAGAAGAGGGGTACTCAAGAATCACGGAGACACCCACCCTCGCTAATATTTACGGGGGAAACCCCTTTCCAAAGAGAAAAAGTCTACCTGAAGGTATCAGAATCGTTGACTTCAACCGGTAGGAGGATTATTTTCTGAACGCTTTTTTTATTTGAAGTGAGATTAGGCAGATAATTGGTTATATTTTAAAGTGACCTAGTTGTGCGATCTCAATTTTTAAATGGGTTTTTTTGGTTTATTCCTCACTTATTATGTTTGTTCGTTATAAAGAAATTTAAGAAAAAATTTAAAAAAGTCATATTAAGAATTATAGAATGTCTCATCCTTCCGATAATCCCAACCTCTAACTTACGCGGACCCGCAAGAAAGCAAAAATGGCTTGTCACAACACCCATCTATTGATATATTTGGAATTTTTTTTTTCTCCCCACACCTTCCAATTTCAAGTAGATTCAGTTCAAACTTGAGGTCATTCTGAGCAGTGTTTTTTCTTAAAAAGAGAAAGGGATTTTAATTAAGATAAGCCTGTTTCTTTTGCATTAATAATTACCTGAGGTGATTATAACTGGAACTATTTAGCAAAATAAAATATATCTTTACGCAGATATCGTACGATCATAATTAAATTCAGATAAAATGAAGTTTTTATTAGCTTATTTCTTCTTATTCAAAATTTCGAAAATACTTATACTGATGGAGCGATTTATTTAGTTGAACCGTAACAAAACAGAAATACAATTTTTAAATGAAGTCTCTACTCTCTGTTACCTTGAAAGTCTCTATTTACTATCTTCCAGTAGGTTTACTCTCAGAACCTTTTCCCTATAAATTAATTTCTCTGTAAGATAATTAACACTCGTATTTCAATAGTGTGTCTTGTTTATATCCAAACTTGACTTACTTTATACCTTATAGTAATAGAAAAGAAAGATCATTAATGTTTAAAATTCCCTTAAAATATAAAGTTAAGAGTTTTGTCAATTTTTCTTCTTGTGCTCAAATATTTTCTACTTAAATTAGTTATAAGGAACGTAAGGGATCTGAAACTAACTCCATGGCCTTTGCGGCTCTACTTAAATGCTGTTATAGTTTCGTTCAGGAAGTACTATGACAGGGGTGGTGAACCTTTATGGATCAACGTGCCATTTTTTCTACAGGAATATTTCATAAGGTATAGACGTGCCGCCAAACAATTTTGACTTTTAATTAAAATAATAAAAAAAATACTTAAAAATCAGAACTCTTTATTTTCTCGAAAGAATGCCTTTTTTTACTGTATAGTTGTAAATGTTTTTTGTTAAATTTAAATTTAAATTAAAGAAAATTTGCTTTTGTTTTTAAAATTTGTGTGGATGGCAAATATATTAAGATTATAAGATGTTACTTTTTGTAGAATGATGCTAAATTGGAGCCATCAGCCAAATGGTTTTTGTCTCAAAAAAGCCGTTTTAAGACGATCCTGCATACCATTGTTGGCATGCAAATCTCTTTTTTCCTTTTTACTAATCATGCTATATTTCTAGGATCATCGTTTGAAATTTTCTGTTACACTTACTATCTTGCACTTTTTGTTCTTTTGCTAAACTAGCCGTGTTGAATAACAGTTAAAAATCGTACATGTAACACAAATAAACTTTAAAATACAGTTGTGTTGATGAAATTGACTATGTTGTGCGTAGACAAATTTTGCATCATAAGCAAATGTAGTCTAAGATGTAACTAAGGCAATGATTATGAGACGATAATGAACGAGTGTACTCCCCGCCACCGGGTTTGTTCTTAGTATTTCATAGTGAAATTTGTTATATGGAAATAAAATGCAAACCGTTTTCATCACAGGCGTGCCCAAAATATTGTGTTGCATGCCATTGATGACACGCGTGCCACTGGTTCGCCATCCCTGTACTATGATAAGTGGATAGACTCCATTCGTGAGGAATTAAAAAATATGAGCGAGAAGACTTAATATTGGGTTGGGAAATATTTATAGTGAGGAAGCAAAACATCGATGAAAAGGAAATTCCGTTTAGTTTACTTTAACTAGTACAGGAAATAAATATTCACCCTTCCTCCCACATCGGTAGACTGTCAGACTGATGTCATCTGCAGACAGGAAAAGTTTCGCACGAGTTTGTTTTTAAGTTACTACTTTATATTTCTATTTATAAAGGAAAAAAGCGACCCACTCAATTCACTCATCACGATATCTCCTGAACTCTTAGACCTTAAATCTTGAAATTTTGCAGGCATGTTATTTTCGTGAAGTAGAGATCCTATAAAAACGGATTTTGCGAAAATCGACATCCTAAAGGGCGTTTGGGAGAAGAGCGTTAGAGATAAATATATTCTCGTGATTGAACTTTTAAGCCTACTTACTTGAAATTCGGCAAGCATGTTCCTGTCGGGCAGAAGAGATCCGCTAAAAACGATTTTTGTGAAAATCGACCCTCAAGAAAGTTGAGAGGTGTTAAGGGTCGTTAGAGGAAAAAAAGTACTTTTTTTAACTGTTAGATCCACATACTTGAAACTTGGAAAGTATGTTAATTTTGTTTAATAGAGATCCAATAAGAACGGATTTTACGAAAATAAACTCCTATGATAGGGTGCGGGGAGATACTAAGGTGTACAGATACAAAAACTCCCGCTTTCGATCTATCAGACCTACTGTAATGAAATTTGGTATGTATGTGTTCTTTATTGAGTTCATCCCCTAAGAAAGAAGCTTATGAAAATCAACTTTTAAGGGGTGTTGTGGAGTTAATTGATAAAAAATTTCCGGTTTTGAACTTTCTCCGGCCTTTTAGGTGTGTCGTGGTGGTCGAAGGATGTTACAGGCCGAATCACTGACGTGATGGCAGCGTGAGATGCATTGTGATTCTCGTTATCTGGGCACTTGTGAAGTTATGGTAGGTGCAAGAGAGTACAAGAAAATCTAGAAGCATCAGTCTGTTAGTCTGGGAGAGTCTGGGAATGTCTTTTAAAGTGTGGGGGTTTCTCCTTTTCGTATATCTTTCAAGGTGGAATATGTCACACCTTCAAAAGAGACACGTTATGCAGAATCATTTATGTTTGGACATAACCGGTATTACCATTCGGCAATTGGTCCTTGTCACTCCTCCAGCGGTGAGCTTTGAAGCCGAGTAGGCGGGGAGATACGCGGTATTTCACTGTCGTCTAGACCAAAGGGAGGTCAAAGGTTGACTTGCACTCTTACTTAAGCGAAAATATTGTCCTGTCTTGGGTACTTTCCTGTCCTGTCTTGGGTACTTTCCTGTCTCGTCTTGGGTACTTTCCTATCCTGTTTTGAGTACTTGGGCACGCAAAACTAAGTGACAGTTGGAAAGGTCGGTTCTTTGATGGAGACCACCGCGAACTATTAGGTTTTGGTTTGAAATTTGCTAAGCATGCTTATTTTCTTGAGTAAAGATCTACTAATATATATATATATATATTTAAATCTAAACTTAATGCAAATTTTCATTTTATGGAATTTCTCTTCTCAGGTTTATATTGATAGTAATTATATACTTTTTTTTTAAATTTCAGTTAAATAATATTCTAATGAATAATGCAGCCATGGAAGACGCAAAACTGCAACTGACAACATACGTGGAAAAAGCAACCAATCTTTTGCAAGAACTTCATAGTGTTAAGAACTACGAACTCATTGAACTACTGCTGAAGTTGGTGAAAACATTGGAAAATACAGATCACTGATCACCCAAGAGTTTCGTTTTGAAAGAAAGCTACATAGCTCATCATCCAAACACATTTTTAGAATTATACGCACATGTACATCAAAATGTAACCACACCTTACCAACCATCCATCCTTTTATTTAAAGAAGTATCTCATAATTAAAGAAAAATATCCTGGTTTCCCATTATTTGTGAATTTTCTTTTTTGGGTTCAATGTATGTGTTGCAACTCTATGCACTAGATAAAACTAATTTAACATAAAAGTATAAGAAACGTTAATAGTACATGCGAAAAGAAAATTTAAAATAAAATAAATATAAAGAAACATATAATGTTTGCAAAGTTTGTCGGTCCACGTATAATTTTTTGAAAGAATTATTCGATTAATTGTTTGTAAACGGATTTGAGAACCTCATTCAGTACGACCTCTGTTCTTAGAGACTACACCGTGCATTCTAAGAGGAATAATTCCTACAGCCTCACACAATATGTCACAAGGGATATTCCACACCAACTGTGATATTTGTGCCAACAATGGTTCTCTGTGATCCTTCGATGATTACAGTTTCAACGTCTGTTATTACCTTTTCTGACACAAGTTAAGGCTGTTTTCGGCTAATGTTAAAGTATAGGACCCAAATTCGGAATATTTTTTCATATATAAAAGTACTCAAACATTAATATTATATTCTGGCTTCACTATCCAGTAGATAATTTCTTATTTTATCAAACTACTCATTTTTATCCTTGACGCTACATATTTTCTTTTATAAAATGTGTTTCGCATTTTTTTCTCCTATACCGTAATGCTAAATGAGCTATCCCTTCACATGTTAAAAGGAAAAAGTGATTATTTATGAAACATATTCAAATTTTAAAAACACTATATTATAAACAAATGCTTGAGTTACAAAGTCACAATTTTTTTTATAAAAATTGAGACATTTTTTCTGTCCGAAAATGTGCTCCGTGTTTTCACGCTCTCATGCATATGGCGAAAACATCCTTAAGGTATCCGACTACTTGCGACTTTTTTTAGAAAAAATGAAGATATGGGGATTTTTTTGTGATTTTTAGGTTTATTTAGTATATTTTAAGCAAAAAATCGTAAAATTGAAAACAGAA
Organism: Trichonephila inaurata madagascariensis; assembly: GCA_019973955.1. NCBI lineage: Eukaryota > Metazoa > Arthropoda > Arachnida > Araneae > Nephilidae > Trichonephila > Trichonephila inaurata. The sequence continues at coordinate 4,579 of BMAV01008803.1, read as the reverse complement.
AAAAAATTTATTATTATTAAAATGGGAAAAAACTGGTAAAAATGTACAAAAAATTACATAAATGGGGCCCGCCCTGTACAAAAAATTTTCGAACAAATTCCTTATCTTTCAATTTTAATGTGTTACTTTGTTATTCGTGTTTGAAATGACCTTCAGAGGATAATAGATATTTTAATTTTTACAAAAACTAGAGACCTCTATCTTAGTGACTATATGAAATTGCTTAAAAAACAGTGATTATATTCACATAAAGGACTGTAAATTTTGAAATAATACAGTGATTGATAAATCTGAAGAACAAAATACTTCTACTGTTATACAAAACATTTACAAAAAGTTTCATTAAATTATTTTCAAAACTTTTGAGCAATCACTGTCCGCGTTTGAGTTCTTCGAAAAAAACACATTTCGAGTAAAACGCATTTTAAAGTTTGACATCTTGTGTAAAATTTTGGCATCTTCTTTAGTTAAAACACTTGTAGTTTTTGTTTTAGGGAATGGAAAACAAAAAAACTTGGTATTTTTATTAAGCTAATAAGATGGTCTATAAAATAAAATCATGAAACAAATTTGTCAATTTTTTGACATTTGTCATTTTTTGTCATGATTTTAGGGTAGTCGGATAACTTAAGTCGCTTGAACGAATTGTCAGTGTGGCTGTTTCTTCGAACTTAATAATTCCTTTCAAAGCATTAAGCTATAAAGCCCTCTTACGTAGCTTCTGTCAAGTTTTATGCTCCCGAGTAGCTGTAGATGATAAAACTAATACAGCTTTACTAATAATGAACATTTTGGTAATGGGAGTCTCTCTGGAATTTAATTGAGTTGGGGCTCACTTCAGGTGAGTTTATTCTTCGGAGCTGTGTCCACTCGTTTTTGAATTCCTACCATTAGTTCACAATCTCACAATATATATGTCGTTCAAATTTTCAATCGTTAATAAAATACATTTTAAAGCGCTCAGTTGAACTGAAATTTTATATACACGATTATTTTTGATGACAGTACGGTAATTTAAATATGATCAATAAAAATTAATTGATTAAGACTAATTATTCAAAGAATTAAAAATACAGCCACGTTGATATCATTTTTGGCGAATTAGCGACCACTTTGACTACTTGTGTTAAAACTTGAAAAGGTTTTTTTCTCACATTTTAAAGCACTCATATGAGCTGAAATTTTCTATACGTGAAAGTTTTGTGGGTGGCACTACGATAATATAGTTATAATTAATTAAAATTAATTGACTGAAAGTAATTATTTACAGAATTCCAGATACAATCACGTTGGCTTCATTTTTAGCGACTTGGGTCAAAACTTTTTTTTGAAAAAAAAAAGAGATTTTTTTCCCCTCATGTTTAAAGCATTCAGTTGAACTGAAATTTTATATACACGATTGTTTTGGACGGCCATACGGTACTTTAATAATAATTAATAAAAATTAATTGCCACTTAATATTGTGATTCTGTCACATGTATATACATATTTATATTAATTGTAATTATTTGACAAAAAGTAAATAAAATAAAATTTTTTCTGTGAACCTAAGTAGAAATTGACTTTCATTTTTTTTTTTGTATTAACATGTAGTAGATTTTTGCATAACACTGTCAAGTGATTATTATAAAGAGGCCAGTTAGAGTATAAAAACTAAAATGTTTAATCAGGAGCAAGATACATTCATAAATATAAGGAAAACTTTTGAACAACTTTAAGCAAACAAATCGCAAGAATTCATATTTTTAAAATGAAAAATAAGTTTTTAATAACTTATTTTTCATTTTACAAATAATACATGCTTCAAGAATAAATAAATTAAATATTTAATTAGAACCATATCTATAAGAGGTATATATGTAACAAATATTTTAATTATTGACAAATAATTCCATTAAATTCATAGCTGAATCCATTACATTTTAAAAATATTCTTTAAATACATTTTATTTTTTCGATTCCGGATATTTCTTTATTCACTTGATATGAGACATATCCATGACATGAAAAATAAATTTTAAAAAAAAAGTGTGTATCCTAAATTTGCCTATAGGGTATTTATATTTTTAATTCAGAAATTAAAACTTGAATGTACAATCGTCTCTACTTTTTGATATTTTAAAATATTTCATTGAAGAAACAGTTTTCGAAAAAATCAGCTTTGAGTCAATATTCTGTTGTATACATTATACAAAAATAAATTAAGTTGGAAGCATTTATTTATATAATACTGGTGCACGATATAATGCATAGAATGATAGCAGCTTCCACTGAAATTTTAATTGTATTGTAATTTGTAGCAAGCAATAAATTGATATGTGTACTTATTGACCAATTTAGAAGTTAAAGAAAATGATACAACCCCAACCCAAAAGACATTTTTATAAATTTTTTTAATCTTGGTATAATGAAGGGGGGATGGTTTTGGCTCGAGGACATTATTGAAGTGGAGGGTACCGGAGATTCGCAACTTTTCGAAAGGATTGCTTTCATTAGTTAACTTTACATCTCAGAATAAAGTATAAATTATACCATATAAAAAATAAATATAAGTGAAATAATCAATAAATAAATATAATCTCTTATTATCAAAGAATAGGTCAGAAAAATAGCAAATTAATAATGCTTAGTTATTAAAAAAATATATGTATCAAATTTTATATTTTATCTCAATGTCTTTAAATTGTAAAATATCTCATTGTCTTTAAATTATAAAGTTTTAAAAATGTTTTCAAATCCATCTTTCACACAAAAAAAATATCTTTTTTTTTTCTCTTTTCGTAAATGAGTTTTCATTTGCATTGTACAGAAATTAGAATGTAATTCCGAAAAGATTATAGACCTTCAATTTTCCCACTTCGAATAATAATCTTCATTGTGGCATTTAGAGGGCGCCACGAGCTACATGAGAGTAATTCCACAAGTTATCTTTTATTTCACTGTAATGTTATAAGATGGCGACACTAATTCATGTTCGATTAATGTTTGAAAATCGTAATTTTTACATTTTTCATTCTTCACCAGTGAAATAAATTAATAATATTTCTGTTGAAACTGTGTGATGAAAACTAAAACTAATTTTATAATTTGATTAAAAATCCATTTTTTTTTTTGTGGAACAATTATTAGTCTTTTGGTTTTCGCAAAATTGATTTCAATACGTTCCTCTTTCCTTTCTTTTTTTTTCCAAAGGAAAATTTAGAGTTTTCTTTCATATTTGTTGATTTATTCTTAATTAGCTTTAAGTAAATGGGGTATTAACATATCGTCAGAGTAATTTCAAAACTCTGCGCCAAAAGGAATACAATTCTAGTTTTACAACATTTCTTTTGTAAATGATTAATAATTTCATGGATTTTAACAATATTTCAGATCTTTCACAGCTTCATGAATTACTTAATTTATTAATGTATGACTCAACGCTTTTTTTTTCGCTCTTTGTTCTTTTATATATATATATATATATATTTGTTCATATGCGAATAAAAGTTTTTCTGTTCTGTATTTATATTACATATACTGAAAATAAAAACATTTTATTTCATAAGGAATCATTCTATTACTTTATTTTTTAAGTTTAGAATTTGTTACTTGCATGAAAGAAGTTTATTCAGCACAAAGCATTATAAATTTCAAATTTAACTTTGTTCTGAAGCTTAATTTCTCTATACACATATTTACCTCTCTGTCTCTATCTATGCATTTCGTCTTCATTTATAACTAATTGACTTAAATTAAATAATGCTTAACTCTAAAATTGCATTGGTCCGATAAAAAGTAAATAAGAAAACTTTTCCATCTCGTTCACTTTCTTACTATATCAGTTTTCATATTCAGAAAAAAAGAAAAATATCATTTTGAACTTTTACCTCCTCAACAGAAACGAAAATTAATTGTGGTTCTATTTACTCTTCCGTTCTGGTATAAGTCACTTGTAGCCATCATGTTTTTGCCTTACTTTTAAAAATCACTCATCTCATTTTGTGCTGCCATCTACTGACATTTAAAAAAACTAGAATATTAACCTTTATTAAAAGTTTGTAGTTATTGGTGACAAAAAGAAGAAAAAAATTAACTAAGTATTAAATGTACCATAAACTCTTAATTATGAAATCATGAATTTTGTACAATTTTAAACATTAGAGAAAATTAAGGAACAGCTTTAGTATCGCCCACCCTAGAATTGGACTAAAGAAAATGCGCCAAACAAGCGCGATAAATGATATTGTCTCGTTTCCCGTTCAACAAAATGTTAGTCCAATCACAGAATGTCGCTTACAGCGCTACCTTCAGGTAAAATGGAGAACTTTTTCGGAAAAAGTGTGGAAGATTTTCGAACGCCAAATCCTCTTTCTAGCCAAAGGTCGATCGCCATTCTTTAGAGGACACGATTATAGCAACCGTATGCAAGATTGTTACGCGGGAAAAAATTACGCGTAGTAATACATTAAACTCCTTAGGAAGGGGGAGGGGGGCGTTTCTGCAAATACTTCTTTTTTCCCATATACAAATTTAAAAAAAAATTTTCTGATTCTGAAAAAAATAATTTCTAAATCAGATCATTTTTCATGTGGTTCT
>BMAV01008802.1:538340-564721 GCA_019973955.1 Trichonephila inaurata madagascariensis | reverse complement strand
TATATTTCGAAGTCTCAAATTTCAATTAGAATCTTTCCAACCAGCATTACCTTTACCCTTTCTCTCCCCCCCCCTCCCTCCGACCATTTGCTTTAAGTAGTCGCTTTTATTTAATGAAACTTAATTTAAAGAGAAAAATTTTAACACGCTTTTCATATAAATTTCAAATAGCAAAAAATTCGCTTCTTTTTTTTAAAAAGAAATACCATCTGTTATGCTATATATGTGTGATAATCCTTTAAAAAAATTATTAGTTCTTTATGTATTAAAGGTACTAAGTAAACTCTTTAAACTTATTATTAAAAGTTAACACTAAAAGTGAGAGAGAATTAATAAAAGCTTACACAGTATACTAAAAAGATTATTCATTGTGGCTTAGCAGCTGATCATCCAGAACTAGTCATAAAAGAAAAGTTCAACAAAAATATTTTCGTTCTTCAAATTATTTTTGCAAGGGTAAAAAACGGTAGGTAGCTTTAAAACGAAATAATTTATTCGTAGACTAAAAAAATTCCAAAAAATACATACGAATGAAAGATAAAAAAATTACTTTATTTTTTCTTCCTGAATTTTATTTTGAAGTACGGGATCTGAATTGTAGTTCTATGAACAATCTATTTCCTGTCGGATATCCGGTGACAAGTCACGACTTTACTATACTTATACCCAAACCTTCATTTATTTATTTATTACCGAAAAATTCGAATACCTACCAATATTTTATATCAAAATGATGATAATAAAGATCAATGACTCAAAATTTGAATGATTTCAGGCATGAAAATAATGTTAAAGGTCTATTAAATGGGATTTTTCCTTTTCATTTCTTGATATGACGGATCATTTGGAAATCTAAAGAATGTAATTCGATAGAGAAAAATGAAAGAGATAAATTACGCTTGCATAGATGCATCATGCAATGCAGCGCATGCGTAAATAATAACATTCACCCTACCCCATAAACATATGATGGCAGCAAATGCGGGTGTTAGATCGTTATCACTTGACGATTTTATGATCTCGATCAAGTGCATGATCCCTTTGTCCGAGTCACCATCCAGTCTAAAAGAAAGGTTAAAGACACAAAAGCGCACATAGTTATTAGTAAGCAACTAACATTCTATGTTATTCTTTTAAAACTATTAAACAAAAACGCACAATCAACTCCTTACTGTAAAATCTAATTATGCTTTAGTGGTGCATTTTGCATGTGGAATTAAAGTATCCGACTACGTTCGGAACCGTGAATTTTAAAAAGCGCATAAATGGATAAATTTCATGATATTTAGTGTCACTTAGATTAGAATACATGTATAAAATGATTTTAAGAACATTATATGACAAAAAAAAACTTATTTAAATACAATATTTTGGCAAAAAATTAACTTAGAATAATCTTTTTTCAAAACGTTCTCCTTTTATAAAAAAAATGCTTCTATAATAATAATATTTTTTGTGTGTGTGTGTGTGCTTATATAAAGTAAATAATTCTCCAGAGAATCTGAACTAGGATGTTTGAAAAATTCACATTTTCAGAGTTACAACCAATTGAAATAATTATCGGCATTTTTTTTCTTAAAATTTCTACCCTCTGCTGTAGTAAAATATGGATAAATCCACTTCTAAGTTGTATATTTCAAAAATTCTAGTTCAGCCTCTATACAGAGGTCTGAGCTATATACAAGCAAAATATTATTATTATAAAAGCATTTTTCATAAAAGGAGAAAATTTTGAAAATAGATCATTCTACCTTCATTTTTTGTCAAAATATTATACTTAAACAATTTTTTATTGTAATAATATTCTTAAAACAATTTTATATACGTTTTCTAATCTAAGTGACACTAAATATCATAAATATTATCCATTTATACGCTTTTGCAAAATCACGGTTCAGAACGTAGTCGGATACCTTAAATCCTAAACTATCATTTTATATATATAAAAAAAAGGGAAGCAGCTAAAAAATTATGTGAATTTAACTTTCATACTTATCTTGATAATAGAATCTGAAAATTCGAAACAATAAGGTTTGAGTTTCAGAGAATAACGCGTTTATAGGTTCTGAAATCAATTATTCAAATTTATTTTAATATATGCATTTCCAAGCAGGAATATTCAAAACCCCTTTCGTAAATATAGAATGGGATCCTAATAAATAAAGTATAAATAAATAAAATACTACGAAACATTCTTTGCATAAAATGGAAAAAAAATGCATTTATTTAAATATTAATATATAAAAGATTAATAAAATCAGAATTAAGTAACTGTTTTGCTTACTTTATTTCAACAGATTTATATATTTTTTTACTGATATGACCATGAAAATTTTTTAATGCTGTATTCTCTACAAGGATGTAAAACAATTTTGCCAATGCTAGGAGCTTTTATTTATTTTTGAAGAGCTATTTATTGCACTTTGATGTCGATTCTGTATATTACGAAGAAATTGGGTACCGTTTTCCTGTTATTCCGAAATGGACTTTCTCTATCCATATGTCTTCGAAATAATTGATGAAATCTTTTAATTCTTCGTCTTCCTGGTTTTTTTTATACGCACTATTTATTAAATCTCAAAACTTTTTGTTACATCTAATGTTGGAGAAAAGGTTACTACACAGTTTTCGTACAATGAATGTAAAAGTGCTGTCTAATGAGCGTTTTCATTGTAACTCGTATTCGCCTCAAGCATTGCGAATAAAGATAAAAATCATCAACGAAGTCTTTGCTGAGACTGTCGCGATATCGCTGCATTATTAAAATTTGTTAAAATGGTCAGCGAATTTTTAATCAAGATTTCACTATTTTAAAGGCTTGGAATAATTTCATATATAAATCTTTTGTTCTTCTCTCACCAGAACGTATGTCGCAGGAAACATTTGATAAAATTTGACGACGTGTATAGTGTAGAGATGTGAGAAGAAACATGGGGGTGACTTAAAAATTCTATCATCATACCAGTGTACTGAAAATCGAGTAAAATATTCAACTTTTCAACAACCTGTATCGTCGTAAAGCTAAATTGCCCGGCGTTAAATTTGTTATTCACTTAAATGTTCTAGATTTCAAATCAACGCTGAAATTAAGACGTTCACAAGCCGACTTTAATATTTCATAAGCAATTTATATTAAAATTTTTTAATATATTAAAGAAAACCAACTATTATGTAAAAAAATAATATAACATTGCTGTACTATAAAAGAACGTTGAAGATAGATATATATAGATGTAACTAATATGCATATTATAAAAAAACTTTGTATCTGATAACTAAATAAAACGTACAATACTCTTACACTCGATATTGTTGACAGCGCAAAATTTCACAATAAATTGGTGGATTAAAAGACCAAAGAATTGCTGGAAATGTATGTTGGAAAATTTTCTTAAAAATCAACTTTAATACCTTTAATTAAATGCAAAATGCAATTTATTGGTATTATACCAAAATGCTCACACAATGACCAAGTACTTTATATGCATTAATATTCAACTGAATTCAACCCCCTTTTTTTTATTATTTTTATTTGTTTTATTATTGCTAATAAAGTTTAAATTTTTTATATATCTCCAAGCATTTAATTTTAAAAGTTTTTTTAAAACATTCCTGAAGGAATTTATAAAAAATTTATTTTTTACTTACCACTAACACTTAAATGTCCAGTTTTACAGTGATTATTAACAATTTAAAATATGTTTGGTGCGTACTTCTCCTTCTTTAATCGTTCCGAACTTAGTTAAGTTTTCCGAAACTTATTTTTTTCTCATTACTTAACTAGATAAATTAACTAAATCATTTCGTAAAATAAATTTACCTTCTTGAAACTCCATATGTGAAAACTCCAAGTCCTAAGACAGCTGGTATCCAAAGAGACATCATCAGGGTAGAAACCCAGGCAAAATAGAAAGCTATTTTTTCCCCAAAATAATTTCTAATGTCATCAATGGGTGTACTTCTGCAAAGCCCGCCCCATTTCTCGTTCAGGGTTCGTCTGTTATCGATAATTTCTAAATCTTCTATGACAGTCTGGGTTTGCCCTCGAATTTCGAACATACTCACAGGCTCGAGAGTAGATGGATCATGAAGGCAAAACCCGTCTTTAAAAGCACCCAACATAAGCAAATAAGTCAAACCTAAAAAATAAAATTAATAAAAAATGAGGAATGAACATGAAGATATTTTATTTGTTTAACTGAATATTATTTTAATAATAGGATATTCGTTAAATATATGGCCAAACTGTAAAAAATGACTTTCAAAACCAAATTTTTTTAAAAAAAATTTTTCCCTTTTCATACAATATGTGTCAAAAAAATATCGCATTTTTTTGACAGAAGACGTATCATTATAATAGACGTATAATTATTTCATAATATTTTATAATGGTGTTAAGTGTCACTATAAACTAGGATTTCTAATTGCATATACTATAGCAGCGATACTCAACCTGCGGCCCACCGAGCTATTTTATTTGGCCCGGTCATGACCCATTGCTCTGAGAAATTTACTTATTTAAGAACAATGTATTAAAAATTTGTTGGAAAATTCTTTGATAAGAAATCAAATATATGGATTTTGCTTTTCCTGTCGATGTCGTACGGCGGCAAATTGATATTCGTTTTCTGTTTGTAACGATTACGATTAGTGATAAACAGACAACAGTGGAGTAGCGATCATTTTATGGGTGGAACTAATTTTTAACAATCTCTCATATCTTGCAAGCGAAAAGTACTCGAACGGTTTGGAGGTTGAATGTTTTGTACTGAAAAACAAACATTGATCAGTATTTGTGTTTGATTTGTTACGAAAGTGCTATATTTAAAAAATACCAATAAACAGGAATCATTCAACGCGATTCTTTCCCTCCAAGATTACTTTCAAGATCTCATAAATAGGTTTTATTGAATATTTTGTGAAGCAGCAACTATATATGTATGTTTTGTCAGTGGTGATGTCACAGTAGTAACAAAGACATCCTATTAAGTTTGTTATATTATTGGTAATCATATAAAGCATCACTGGTGCAAAAATTGTGAAGGGGTGTTTCTTAAATTCTTTCAATTTAGTGTCAGTGGCAAAAATAAAAAATATATAAAATAATAATTTAAAAAAAGCAAAACAGGCGTTATAACATTTTGATGATTCCACATTTTAAATTTCCAATCTTATCTTGGTCCTAAAGCATTTCTCGGGCGGGCCGGGTGGGAGCCTCATGCTGCGGTCCGCATGAAAAAATTAACATATGAATGCGCCCCCTCGTGAAATGGTTTACTTATGTATGCGGCCCAGCAGAAAAAAAGGTTGAGTACCCCTGTACTACAGCATCGTTTCAAAATTTATAAATATCTATCTGATGCTTCGGGAAAGACTTGAAAGGTACAAGCAGTGCCAGTTTAAGCTCATTTTGCGCTATGGGTACAGAAGATCTACAGGCCCCCTTGACACTTAACCATCGAAATTTATAACCAGAAAACCTGGTTATGTCCAACTTATTTGGGCCCCGGGCCTCTAGGCACCTACCCCAAGCGCCCAATGGATAAACCTGCATAGGGTTCTAGATACTAAAAAATTGTACAGTGGAAATTTTCTGTTCATGTGTGTGTGTAATTGCACAATGGGCGAAATGAAATTTTGAAAATTAATGCTCCAACAGTATTTAACTTGTGTATTCATTGATAGCCTATATTTAAAACATGCATTGCAAAAACAGAAATGATTGATGCAATTCATTTGAATTATTTATCGTTTCTTTAAATTTTTTCTTATCTACCACTGCTTAAACGTGGCATTTCCAGGCGTATATTCTATGACAGAAAAGTTTATTTGGACTCAAAGATGGAAATTTCTGGGTCTTTTTTAGATGAACTGTTCCTGCCTGATCCTATTCAATTTTATTCGGTTGCTCTTTAATTTCTTTCAACAAAACATCGAATGTATAAAAAAATTTAATTCTATAGAGTTATTGCGTATGTTCACGTTTGATTATTCAACATATCTGAGGAATAAATAAATCTGTTGACTTTTTAAAAGAATCATGCAAGAGAGAAAATTGAATATTTTTACAGAAAATACAATTAAAGCAGTCCACTTCCGATATTTTAGTATACAACACAAGGGATTATGCTATTGCTTATAAAACTGACAAAAATAATGTTACAATTATTTTGATATTTTATTGTATTTTAACTTTACATTATTTAAGTTTTATAGTTTGAATGTAGTAAAAATAATTAAAATATTAGAGAGTTCCATTTTTTTCTACACGGATTAACATATTTAGGTTTGCAGCTCAGAATTCAATTATCAATTATCTGGGCTGTCTGTTTGTCACTAACCTCATGCTTCTTATTGATATATTTAATCTAGCAATTGGTCTTTTTTATGAACAACGTTACAGATCTGTGTGGGAAGGGCATGTAGAATTATATGCACTCACATACATAGTAATTTAGAGTTAAAAGAAAAATTTCATTGACAAAATGAGCGAAACGTAAGAACTTTATAAAACAATTTTTCGAAATGATGTTCTGAATTTCTAGGGTATAGGCCGAGAGATGTTAAGAGCCGGGGCGTAGAATAATTGAAAAAACATTATTGAAAAAGAGAAAATGAAGAAATGTCATGGACATTTTCTGAAACGTGTTTCCCACTCACTAAATGTCTGTGGAAATTATTTTTAAAAAATGGTTCTTTTTGCAAAAAACATTAAAGAAAAAAAAAATTTCGGCAACTACTGTTCTATTGAAGAGTAATATTTTGTACTTTTCCGTTTCGCAGGCGAAAGCGATGAAATTGCCAAAAATGATATAACCGAAGCCAAACGGAATATTCCAGCTTGTAACCTTTTACCACCACATTTTAAAAACAAGTTACAATTTTTTATTATCAGTAACGTCTTTTTCATAATATACCAAAAATAAATGAAAAAAACCAATGTAAACAAATATTTATAAAATGATTTTTATGTGTATATTGTGTGTGTTGTCGCCAATAAAACCTGCTTGGCGAGATTTGCGTCGGCGAAATGGAAAAATACCTAATATTTTGTAGTTAAAATAAAATACAGTGTGTTACAGTAAATTGAATATCTATATTCCCACACACATAAGATCATTTCCTGTTCATCCTGGAAAATAATGTTTTATCTCTACATTACATAATTCAGTCCATTCGAACATTTTATTATTCCACCAAACTGTGACAATTCCGTGGTGTTTATTTCATTATGAATTCTTTATGTCTAATTAAGGAAACTTAGAGCAGTGTCTATTTAAGCTCATTTCGGGCCCTGGGCGCAGAAGATTTACGGGCCCCCTTGGCACTGGCGAATCGAAATTTATAACCAGAAAATCTGATTAAATCCAGCTTATCCGAGCCCTTAGGCACCCGCCTCAAGCAACCAATGGATAAACCGGCACTGACTTAAAGTGTTATTAAAGATAAGAGAAGGATTAAAAAATAATATGAAAGAATGGAATAGATTTTACTTGTGTGTGAAATAATTATTAAAGAAATTTACCTATTTTTTCCGGCAATTCTCCATTTTCATTGTGCCTTGAAATATTAATATTACTCAGGATATTATACACCTGTAAAGAAGCTCAGAATGAGAATAATGCACGTTTAGCAAAATTAAGAGAATTAAAAACACTTTTTGGTGTTAAATAACGCAATTTTTCACATGAAAATACAATGAACCTTAAAAAATTCTCTAGAGAAAAATAAGTACACTACAGTTTTCTATGGATGATCGAAATACCATTTTGAAATTTGGTATGACATTATACATTTACAGCATCTTGTTTTTAACCCTTCATTGAGAGTGTGTAAGAATATAAATATAAAACAGAGAAGGAAAATGTTTCTGAAAAAAAAGAAGAGGAAAAAAAAAAAAAACTGAAAGAAATATGTTATAATAAAAAAAGATGAAAGCATTTGTTTTCATTTTAAACTTAAAAAATTCTGCTGTGTTGCCCGAATTGTAAACATTTGCATGGCTGGCACAAATTTAAATATAAATATTGGAAAAAAATATAACGTATTTGTTATCATAAAAATATAAGGTCACTTGAATGAAAAAAAAACACAGTCAAAAGAATTACGATGGAAGAATTTTTAAAAGTATGTAGAGTATTATAAAGTATAGTAATTTTGTGCAACAAACTTCATGCATTTTTTTCTAGATGTTTTTTCCTTTAATTCTAAAAATATCTTTTGATAACTAATAACATATTCCTACTAAGAAATCTTAGTAGCTTTATTACTCAAAATTTCAAGTTCCTTAGGTATTTATTTTGTTTTAAAGATGCAATTTGAATGTGAAATAAAACGAAGAAGGTTTATTTGCGATTTTTACTTTGGATATTTATTATATTCTACGATTAATATTAAAAAATTTCTTCAGACAAAGTATTCCATTCATTTTTTTGTTTTGATATTTAAAATATATAATGTGATGTATTAAACTCATAAGTATTTTTCCAAGGTTACGTTCCAATAAAAAAAAAATATTTTCATTTATATAAAAAATATTCTTTAATACAATTTAAATTCAAACTATATGAGCTTGAAACCTCATTATTTCAATTTTTTTTTGAGTAAACAAAAAGAAATAGAAAAAACAATGGACATTCATTTAGAAAATTATACATTCAAAACAATTTGGGGGGGAGGGCGAGCATAATTTGATTTTTTTACACAGCTAATTTTCATTTAAACTTATTTAACTTAAATTTCAATAGCTATCAGATGTTCTAAGAAATCAAATGACTTCCTATAAATAACCAAACATAAGCCTTTCAGAGCATTTTTGCATTCTTCTACAGATGTTAGTGTTATTTTCACTCTTACGAAAAAAACTAATATTCCAAAATTTAAAACATAAGTCTTGAGTATCTGCGTAAATCCCTACAAAATTGTTTTCTTAATACAATTTTTTTTGTTCGAAAAGAAAATTTATCTACAATTATTTTCGATTTTTAGAAAAGCCTTTTCACTAAAATCTTTGTTTTTGATTTAGAAGCATTATATGAAACCATTATTAATAAAATTTATTCAAAAAAAAAACAACTGCATCAAGTGAACGAGCGTTAAACAGTTATATTAACGTCGCACTATAAAGCTGCACGATGGCTATTAGAGCAGGACCTCGTAATTCTGAATCATGGTCAAGTGACCAGGACATTTGAGCTGGCACCCTCTTCTCCAAACATCTACATCACACCAACGGGAGGACGTTTGAGCCTCTACAGATTTAACGTGCATCCGCTGCCTCTACACGACGGGTCTTCAGTGGTTTTTGGCTCGAACTCATGACACATCAGCCACGAGTTCGTGACCTTGACCATTAGGTTACCATCCAAAGTAATTCACAAATTACTCTAAAATTCTTTTATTTTGCAACTTTTCAAGTCTTGAATAATTTCCAAGTATAACATCTGGATTCTAAGGCGTAAATATTTAAAAATAACCATCCAAGATATATATAAATATGCTTTTGCACATTTTTTTTCTCTCTCCATCTTATAGCACTGAATTCCCTCTAGTGTTATCGTCAGAGGAAACAATTACTTTCTTTTTTACTTCAATATCATTACAGAATTTTTCTTTCACTTTCCACTTTTTTATGGAATAAAGAAGGAAAGACAATGTATTTCATGATGCAATCACATTTGAAGATTCTTTCATACTTTGTCAACTGTCGGTAAGCGCTGTTGCACTCAATTCTTGAATGCTCTGTTACCCACGTGAAACGAATTTTAGATACTTTGGCGGTCATTGAAGTCTACGGAAACGAATGACCTTGAAATATTGTTTATTTTACCTCCTGCTCTTCACACTGAAGTGATCTTCAGAAACTTGAATTTGCTACTGAAGTTCTCCCGTGGAATCTAAATAAGATTTTCTTACAAGCGAAAACCTCAAGAAGGAATTAAAGTAGATTGACGACGCAAATATTTTATTGAAATTGTTTAATAAATATTCCATCGATGTTATAATTATTTTCTGTCTTAAAAAGTGGTAGCGTTACTCTGTTCTTTTTATGCAAATCATTCTAAATTAAATGATCCCCTATATCTATAGGGTTAATATTTAATTATTATGTTTCTATACTTCCACAGTTTATTGATAAATGTTCCAGCAACTTTAAGAAATAATTTTTTTAAGTAATTTTATTTGTAAGAATTTTTATTTTTCTCATATTAAAGATTTTTGTTAGTTTTCTTTTTAAGTAAAAACAAATAACTGATTCTGTAAAGAACCTTTAAAAGAAAACTTTTGTATGCGTAATGAGATAAAAGTACATTTATCTATCTATTCTCGGCCAAAATCTAATGGTAGACGAATTACACATTCTTATACCATTTACAGTAATAAAGAGGACAAAAGAATATTCTTTTTCTAAGTCATTTTATTTTTTATCTTGAAGAAATTTAATATACTTATAATCATTTGACTAAATTGATTTGGCGAAAAAAGATAGTGGTGCTCAGAAATGTTCGTACACTTGCAATATTTTGTAAAATTTAATGTTTTTGACTAGCAAAAATTAACATAACGGAATTGTAATTTTTTTATAATATCTGCAACTTGTTCTTATTTAAATAACATATAATCAATCTTTAAAACATAGTTTTACGATTATTTTAAAAATTAATTAATCAAAAAATTACTGAAATATACACGATCAAAGTCGTCGTGCACTTAAAAAAAATCTCAAAATAGCTTTAAATATTGTACTTCTTTCTTAATTTAGTACTTAGTAGGATATCCTTTAGCGCATCCACAACAATTTTCAAACATTTTGGTACAGATTTCATCAGTTTTTTGTAATTTCTGCATCGATGTTCTTCCATTCTTCTGTGGTCATTGTTTTTACATCACATTTTGTTTTTATTTATCATGTTTTCTTACTTTAAATTCGAATTCGAACGAAACATGTTCTACTGGGCAGGTGATTTAGGAGGTGTTTCAGAATATGGGGACAGTTTTAGAGACACCAGAGCTGTACGTTGAGTAAGTGAGGGAGTGAATATTAACGTCGCACTGTTCAGCTACACGAGGGCTTTTGGGATTTTTACCATTATTATTTTTAAATAATAGTTACACTAAGTTTTAAAAATAGATTATGTTATTTAAATTAAGAAAAAGCAAATAATATATGAAAAAAATTATAATTTCGATGTAGAAATTTTTACTTGTCGAAAACATTAAATTTATAGAAAATTGCAAGTGTACTAACACTTTTGAACGCCATTGTATATAAATTATAATTTTCTTACGCTTCAATAAAAGGAGGCCCATTAAAATTAGATATTTTAATCTTTCTTATTTCATGATCTTCAAATTAAAATTTTGAACTTTTTCTTATTGCATAATTGTTTTTGTAATAAACATAAACTTCGATGTATTCACCTCTAAGAATTCCTACAAAATAATGACATTGTTGAATTGAATGCTGGAAAACGTTAAGTCTAACGACGAAAATAAATAATAAGCAATGTCAGAAAATCTCTTATGTATAGGAATGATGAGATTGTATATGTACAGTTTTCTGTATTCTGCAATAATATTTATCAAACTACCAAAAATTATAAAATGTAAAAAAATATACAAATAGATTTATATTGATAGAATTATAATTAAAAAATTAACATATTTAAATAACGAAAAAATAAACAACAGTAATAAAATATATGTATATGTGCCACAGTAATAAAAATAAAATTTATAAACATATTATCCGATTTACGGTAATTTATTTATTTAAAAAAACTCAATTGGTTTTCCCCCCCTGAAATTTGCATGCAGTTTAGTCATAGAACAATAATATCTGAACCCAAATACCTTGTTTGAATTATTATCGATGGAGGAAAAAAAAACGTTTTTAAGAGTCATCATTTGCAAAATGTACTCAATATTGTATGCTCGATCGGAGTGAAAATATTTTTCTCGTACTTTTAAAGTAACATAAATGTACCGTAAAATCCGGCGTATAACACGCACCCATACTTGAGAGCTGCAATTTTTAATTTTTTGATACATTCGCCGTATAACGCGCACCCCCTTTTTCACGAAGAAACTTGGAATTCACGTATGCAATGCTCGTATATTTTGAAGTCATTTATTGGAGGTATTTTTGCAGGCTTTTGAAAAATAGTATACTTCTAGAAATACAACCCTTTAAGTTCATTAGAAATGTCATTCCACAGTATTTCGATGTATGTAGAAGTCTAATTTTTTTTGTATAATCTTCTTCTTTCATTTTTCAAGCTCTCATTTTTATATCCGGCGTATAACGCGCACTTTTAACACAAAAAATAACATCGAAATTTATGGGTGCGCGTTATACGCCGGATTTTACGGTAAGGAAGTCTTTAAAAATTGGTTTTTTTTTAAAAAAAAATAAGAATGCTATAATAATTTAAATGGCATCTCACATTCACAATAACGAATTTTCAAATGTCTTTATTGAGCCATTTCGATCAAACTTCGCGTGCAAGTACAGCTCATCCCCATCATTAAGGATCCCATTTGATCAAATCGATACCATTATGATACAAATAAGAATTACGTAACAGAAAATTGTTGGCGTGACAGAAACAATTCGATTTTCTTACCAGTAAGCACCTCATAGCGGACCAAAGAATAGGCGTATTTTCATTTTCTCTTCGCATAAAAAGGTCCAAACTGTCTCTTTGAAAAGGAGCTGAAGCATAGGAGGCTGTGAAAAGAGATGATTATCAACATTTGTATAATGATAAAGGACATATATAGCATAAAATGTATCATTACAATTGTTACTCAACTTTTCAATGTTCACGCATCGCTTTGATTAGAATCTACCAACTGAATGTTATAGTTATTGTATATTTCCGAATATAGGCCTGAATTGAGTGTGCTCTTTTCTCCAACATTTGAAACTTGTAAAGTCGAATTGAAAAGACAAATTTCTGTAATTTTCAAATATTTCACAATGAGGTCGAAAACGTTGCTAAGCGGGTGAAATGGGTGGGATAATTTCCAATAAAACTGCTTTCAAGTAAAACGTAAAGGACAACAGTTTTACTTCTGGAAACTTCCTTCTGAAATTAACACCTTTTATCATTCGTTCGTAACCTTACACAACATACACACTTTCTTTGCCATTTTTTTCTTTCTATTCTTTTTTTCTTTTGTTTTGAAAACGAGCTGGAAGAGAAAATTCTATACGGCACGTAATCGTCGACCTATGTTTCATACTCTGGAGGCAAATTTCACAACATGATGATCATATGCATTCAAACATCCCAATGAGAAAATGTGAATCTTACGAATTACCGTATTTATTCTAATCTAAGCCGCCATCGATTCTAAGCCGCTCTCCGTCCAAATTCGCAACAAGTTTTTGTGAAAAAGGAAAAATAGTGTAAAATGGTTTATCGAATCCAATTTTACGCAAATAAAATATATTTAAAATGAGAATTAAAAAGAAGTGAATAATTAATTATTTTACCAGTATTATAAACATTTAAATACCTATAGTAACCTGTAATTGCTCTAATTGCCTCACCCAACGAATATATTTTCCTTCGATTTTAAACCACACCCGATTTTCAGTAGGGTTAACATTGGAAAAAAGTGCGGCTTGTACATTCGAGGTATTTGGAAACTCAGATTCTGACACTGACTTTAAAAAAATTTTGTGACTTTTTTCCCCCTACTTTTTTTAGAAAAAAAATTCCATTCAAAACACCCCAAAAGTTAAAAGATTAATATCGTTTGCGCATTGCTAACAGATGATATTAAATGAAAAGCATTTTTCCCCTTACATTCACTTTAAATATGTACTAAAAATTCTATGAACCGTAAGTCAAGATATTAACTAAAAAAATATTATAAAAGTCAGTTTCGAATTTAGATTTTTAAATGCGTGTTTAGTCAGTCTAAATAACAGTTAAAAGCGTAATCTAATTTAACGGTTTGAAGTTGACAATCAGAGCTCTTTGATTAACACAAATGTAATAAAATTCAGTAATCTTCAGTCAATATTCAATTCATTAAAAACAAACTGATTGATTGGTATAAAATATTTTACCTCATATCTTAGTGAGCCATATATAAAGACAAATGTATCACCATATGTAAATCTTAAGCTAATGATCTGAATCATCGGAAGTTTATATTTTTAGTAGTTATTTCTTATAATTATCAGACATTTTCAGTAACACATTCGGAAATGTTCTCAAAAAGTTCTTCATATTCTAAATAACTTTCATGAAAACATTACAAACATTTAAATCTTTATTAAATTCCACAATATGTATATTCTCAACAGGTAGCTTTATATTCGATGGATACTAATCTACATATATTTTATAACTGTATATAAGTGTACATTTTTTTATTTATTGGAATTCACAAATATGTTATATTATAAACGCCAAAAAATTCTTAAGAATAAAAAAAAATATTCAAAAGAAAGAATTACATAAGGAATTTTACTTCATAATAAGTAGTTGAATCCTATTTGAAAATTTCTAACCATCCAAAGTGCAACAACCAGACATTTATCTCCTCACAGTGAAGATACGGAACTCTTTTTCAAAATCTTTGAGTTTTGATCATCGCTGTTCATCAGGAGGGGTGGGGGCACCTACATCCTCCATGTTAACACAACGGTCATCGACCTGGTCTTCCTTAGCGCGTCTTACTCTTACGAGTTTCAGGGCTGGAATGAATATCGTGCCATTTGGCTGTCTATGTCCACCATTCAATGTACCAGTGCAGATGCAAGTGCCTGTGTTTGGGGCAAAAGTAATCAGAACAATCGAAGCATTGCGAAAATCCATTGAAAGCAGTGGTGGCAGAGTGGCCATGATTGCAAACTCGGGGCTGACATTGTCGAGTCGCGAGTTTGAATCCTATTGCCACTGAAGACCCGCCATGCGGAGGGGCTGATGCATGTTAAATCTGTCGAGACTTGAAAGTCATTCCATTGGCATCCAAATTAGATGAGGGAGGTGCCAGCTCATGTATCATCGTCGGAACTTTACCGGGACTCAAAATTACGAGTATCGTTGCCTGTAGACCTCGTATTACAACAGAGTGCGACATAATTGAAAATCAAATCAAGTGAACATTTACTGTGTTGTAAATGACGTCATGTGGACTCTGATTGTTATGATCTACGGCAGAGCGATTCATAACTGCTGTGTGCACACTATGACTGTCATCAAGTGAAGGCTAGTGTAATCGGTATATTAGGTTAATTGTTCTCTCTAACATCCATCGATGACATATCTACACCGATTTCTAGGAAGGATAATCTACATTATCCGTGTAAATCCGCCTTATCACACACGCATGTCTCGAACAACTCTAGTCTCTTTCGAACAACCGTTTGGAGAACTCTTTCGAACAATTATGATTGTAAGGGGTTGCTGTAAACAAAACGCCACGCTCTGACGTCATCCGCGTTCTATCTTCACATTGAAAAATAACTCGTCGATTTTTCTGCTTCGGAAAACGAACACCAATATTTCTTTTATTTCACTCATGCTTTTGTTGACGGTCTAAACGAACCACCATTTTGTTCAAAATATTACACGACATTGAAATACTATACGCCATCTTGAAAATGACGTAAGGAGATGAAGAACCCCATTGGAAACCCTCATTAGGAAAAAGTTGTTCGAAGCCGTTGCTATGGCAACTGGGTGGAAATTGCTCAAAAGGGTTGCTTGAAAGAAAAATTGCTCCAAAAACGTATACGTGTGATAAAGCCTTGACTAAATATTCTTCCTTGGTCGAATTTAGAAACGCACTCGAATAACGCTTGTAATCTTCTCCGAGACATACTGAAGCTGCTCATGCAAAAAAACACGAAAAGCAGTTTCAATGCTTCAAAACAGCAACTTTTACTCTATTTATATAATGCTAGTTGGGGGCATTACATGAACCCTTACATACAACCTTGCTAAAGTATTAACCATATGTTGTCGCATATACGCACGGTGTTATATTTCACTCGGTTTTGACGCTTTCTTCGTGTTATTCCACTTTGGGTGACCAGCAATGTATTATTTAAGAATAAGATTTACACAATCTCGAGCAAACACAATGGGTTATCTTTTTAGGTCGAAGAAGAAAACACTTTCTAGAAAAAGTGGGAATTTAAAACGAATATGTTTAGAAACCTATGATTTAACGTTTACAAAGTAACGCTGAAGTTAATTTTTAATTTTGTATTCAGGGAGAATAAAATTTTAAGTTCTTGCGAAATATCCCAATTTAAATAATTTTGTAATCAGTTGTTTTTTTTTCAATAATTTCTTGATATTTAATCACACAGTTGCAAGAATTTTCTTCTAATCATCAATATATCATAATTATCTTTCTTTCGAGTATAATAGCATACACTAACAAAACATTTGAAATTGTTATCAATAACACACAAAAAATATGAGAAAAGAACTTAGATATTGGAAAGTTTAATCTGCTTAACTCCTTAAAATTTTAAATGTATTAAAAAGTACTTGTGACTTTACAGGTAAATATGGGATTAGGCATCCAATGCACTTTTTAAATCATATTTACACAAACACAGGATTCTTAAAAAAATGACTAATCAAATCATTATATGAATGTCATTATTATGAACATTTCATTCCATGATGTTCTTTACAAAAAAATATTGTAAAGAAATGTGTGTAACAAAGAAAATAAATGAAATAAATGAGTTTTTTTAAATGATTTTTTTTTTTTCAAAAATTCATTTTAATAAACAGAAATTAATTTCCTGTTCCTGTTATTGAAATAATCTATTTCAGATTTTAAAAATGTGGATAGATTAAATGTAACTTATTCAGAAAATCTTACAATGTATTTTTGTAACACAAAAATGAATGGATTTTTAACACATTTAAAGATAATTTATGTTAGTAACAATAGTTTATATTAGTAACAAATATATATATAGCGTATACATATGTATATCTTTACACATGTATAGTATCTTTACATGTATATGTATAGTGTTTATCTTATGTATATGTATATGTATATCTTTAACGTATACATATGTGTACTTTAATATCTAATCAAAATTCGAGTTTTTTTTATTTATATAATTTCTTATTCATAAATCCGAATACTCTACTTTGAAACACACATCTCAGTTTATCTTTTTCTAAAGGATCAAAAATATTATTTTGATAAATGTGTTAATGATTCTTCGTTAAAAAGGTTAGACCATGGACTTTTGATAGATTAACTGGCGATTCCATGCAATAGAATATCATAATTGCTTACACGTGCCATACGAACCGGTTTAAAATATTTTCTAAACAGTGGTGCAATTTCTATAAATAACTAATAAATCCCTTCATTTGAACACGTGGTTGTATTTTTTATATGTTTTCCCTGTTCTTCCCTGTATATAAAAATCTGGAATTTGAATAATTCCCTCTAGTGTATTTTTACTCAAAAAGCGAAACGTACGTTCAAATAACTCTCCCGCTGTTCACCTATAAATAATGATGTGATCAATACCAAGAACCTTTATTTTAAAATGTCATGTGTATGTGACTACTTTACCACATTTAATCGAAATGAATACTTTCTCAGCGATATCTTTCGTATATATACTGTTATAAAAATATTAACAATATTTAAAAGGTTTTTCTTAGGAAAAATAATTAAAATTTTTTTAATTCTCAAAATGCTTGTTCATTAAAATTCCCCGTTAACTGCAAAAAAAAAAAAAAAAAAAAAACATAAAACAAAAAAAACATTACTTGATTCAAGGTCATTGAACAGCTTTTTCATCTTTTTTTCTATTAAAGCTTCTTCCTCTTCTTCAGGATTGTCCAAAGTTAACTATAACAAGCAAAACGTAACATACATACATAAGGCAGAAATCAGAATAACACATAATATATATAAATATTTAATATACATGTAAAAGAGTAAATTACTTAAAAGTAAAAGCTTTTTCCTTACAAAATTAGAATTTGAATAGAAGATCTCAAACAGTCTTTAAAAAAAAAATTTGTGTGGAAGCGTTTATTTTGAAAATATAGTTAAAGTTATACCACACGTTTTGACATATTTCTATTGTCTCCTGTTTTGAGGCAATCACTAAAATTTTGTTACGATTACAGATTTGAACGTAGGATGAGATCGCAAAGAATAAAAAATCTAATTGTTTCGCGAGCATAAGAAACATAAAATCCTTTATACATTAGCATCTGTTTCGTCCTAATCAAAAACTATAACTTATCTGTTACTCAAAACGTAATACAAAAATAGAATAAGTAAGAACATGTTAATCTTACCCCCAATAAAGGCAGTTCTACTCTCATGGATTCGGCTTCCTTGTATTCTCTCTCCAGCGGGCAAGACACTTTGACAAATATATTCTTCCCGACCCGTTCTTCCATCACCGTCAACATTTCTTTGCGTATTCCCACTAAGAAACGTCGTCGGAGATTTTCCATCTTCGTTTGCGTGTACGAGATCGAATCGCTGTCGTCCCGAGCATATTCAGGGTCTTCGTATACAAGAACGTAGCTCGTGGTGCCTAACATCAAACTGATATTCGAGGATACACTACATTCAGATCTAGAAGGAAAAGAAGGACGTCATGTAATTGTCCATCAAAAGTGCTCTGTCATCATAAAAAGCACGCACATCTACTCTCACTAAGGTTATTTGAATGTTCTGGCCAAGTAAAAGGTAAAAGCATTAAATTTTTATACACACACGCACATGGAAGTTTAACCCGTTACAAGGCTATTTTTTTCAAGCGAGGGTACATTAAAATATTGTTTGGGGACGAGATTGATTTAAGACACACACACAAGTAATATATATATAAAATAAGTCAAATCCTATTTTGAATGGATGAACAGAAAGTATTTTATTAACAATGGAAAATTTGTACAAGATATATATATATATATAGGGAGAGAGTGAACCAATAGTAGAAATTGAAAAAAGAACATGATTTGTCTGCATTGTTGTAACAATGCACACCCGGTTTGGCTGAAAAACCAGTTTTCGACGCCAACTTTTGTTATTGTTTTAGCAGTTATGTACATTGTTACAACAATGGAGACGAATCTAAGTTGGCGTCGAAAACCGGTAATTAATTCAATTTAATTAATGAATTAATATTTGAAAAAATTGTATTAACATCAAGTGTCATTCACTACACGTCTAAAAAAATTTATTTGAACTTGATTGGATGAATAGAAAGTGTTTTATTAAGGATTGAAAATCGAGAGTGGGCTAATACTAGGGATTGAAAATGGTATCAATTTAGCTTGTTAGGGAAAATTATTTTGATTTTCAAGACTTCTTTGTGTTTAGTGGGAACATGTTTATCATAAACACCACTGTATGCTATTGAAAAGCATTTGTTTACCTTTTGTTACCTTTTACCTCTACCCACATGAAATTTCCAAAATATATTTCGTAAATACTACAACTTCCAAAAAGAATAGCGAATCAGAAATATTTTAAATGCTAAGATGAGATGATGGTGAAATTAAGAATTTCTGTATATTATTTCCCATGAAATTTATGAAAACAGAGATCAAAGTACGTAGAAAATACAACACATTTATATAAGCATGCTTGGAAATACTACAATATTTAAAATAAATTGTTAATTAAAGACAGATGAAAATGACTGATAAAGATATTAAATTGATGAATTTGGTTGGTAAGTACTATATTTACCACGGACTGGTAAAGGATTAACTGAAGAAATGAGTTAGAATAGAATTTATGGAAGAAAATTTTTTAAGTAAGACTTTCGCCATTTTGCCTACATTCCATTTCTTAATTATAATCCTATTATATTAACGCTAATACGATTCACACGCAAGAGCTTCTTATTTTGTTTTTAATTAAAATGACAGATGAAACGCTACATTTCAATGAAAGATGAATCTGTTTAAAATTTTTATAGCAACCTTATTATAATTTTAAATATATATTTACTTTAAAAAAAATACATTAAAAAATTAAGAGATCCCTTTTTCTTTTGTTTAAATGATATTTTATCCTATAAAAAAATATTTTTCCCTCTTGCATAACATTTTAAACATTTTTTTAAAAATATTTTCTCCTTAAGGTATCCACCTACGTTCGAAACCATGATTTTGAAAAAGCGTACAAATGAATATTTCTTTTAATATTTAGTGTCACTTAGATTAGAATACACGCATAAAATTGTTTTAAGAATATTATTATAATAAAAAATTATTTAAATGCAATATTTTGGCAAAAAATGAACTTAGAGAATTACCTATTTTCAAAACATTCTCCTCTTATGAAAAATGCTTCTATATAATAATAATATCTTGTGCTTATATACAGTCAAGACTTCTCCAGAGGGCCAGAACTAAAACTTTTGAAAAATTCACATTATTTTCAGAGTTATTACTAATTGAAATAATTACCAGTGTTTTTTGTTAAAATTTCTCCACTCTGATATACTAAAATATGTAGATAAATCCACTTCTAAGTTATATAATTCTAAAATCCTAGTTCAGACTCTGTACAAAGGTCTGCGCTATACATAGGCAAAATATTATTATTATAGAAGTATTATTCATAAAAGGAGAATATTTTGAAAATAGGTAACTTTATGTTCATTTTTTGCCTAAATGTTACTTTTAAATAATTTTTTATTATAAAAATAGTTTTAAAACAATTTTATACGTGTATTCTAATCCAAGCGGTATTAAATATTAAAAAAATATTCGTTTGTACCCTTTTGAAAAATCATGGTTTGGAACGTAGTCGGATGCCTTATAAACATAAAAAAAATTAAATTCCTTAAAGATTAGGCTTTTTATATCATATAATATGTTCAGTTCTTTTAAAAATATCGATTTTAGAAATACTGTCGTATTTTTCCACCTATAATAAATGACGGTTTATTAAAATTAAGATAATTTCCAAATAATATGAAAATTTGGAATTCTCATATTTTTCGAGATATATTGCTTCTGTTTTTCCTCCACAGGGAATCCTTCTAATTTAATGTAGCTCTATCTCTGTTTCATAAAATTCTTAACTATATACGCTCCTGGTTAAGTACAGAAAAACTATTTTTGTGTTTCTCTTTTACTGAAACTTAATGATTATAAAAGTTTTGTACCAGAGACGAATATTACTTAGAGAATTCATGATCGATAGTTTGTGATTAATCAATATAAAACATTATCTCCTAAAACACTTAATATAAAAATAAAAGAAGTATGACTTCCTCATATGGTGAAGAAATTAAAAACTTTACCAGTTTGTGAAATTATTCAGGAACAAAAGTGAGAAAATTCATTTTCATAAATATCCAGATCGACCAAAGCATATTGTGATCAAATGTTTGAATACACATATATTCAATAAATATTGGTGTGTAGTGCAATCGTACATAAAACATAAAAAAAAATGATAAAAGAATAATGTTGCGTGATAATATAAACGTAAATGTACGAGTAAACATTTTTCACGAATTCCTTTTTTCCTTTTCGATTGAACGTCGATCACTGTAACTACGTAACGGAAATAAAGGAATTGAAAATGACAATAAATTATAAATATTACATATTTTGTACTAGCACTAGCGAACAGAAAAATTAATAATAAAATATACTATCTCTAACTGTGTAAGTGGTTTAAAATATAAGACGTGTCAAGTTTTTCGTCCCTTTTTCCAAATTTTTTTTTTCTTACACTGTTAAGCTTGCTCCTTAATCATTGCTCCCAATAAAAAAACACATATTCCCCCTAAATTTCTATTTTATCAAGCATTTTTACAGTAAAACAAACGCATTATTAATAGGGCTGTCATACTTTGTGACATCATTAGGCAAATTTGAATTTATTTGTGGTTTTATACATGGAATAGCGTACGAAGAAATTTTTAAAACGGCAATTAAACAAATTTAAATAAAGGTAGAAGATCTCACAGAAATATTAACCACACTAACTATATGATTTAACACAGAATCTAAAGTATAATTAGACGCCTTAAAATATTAAGCAGTCTTTTCATCTAAGCATATATCATTATCAAGACGGTATCCAAAAAAAAATTCAAAACTTTTCTTACCTTTGCTTGAAATTTGATGCCAGAGTTAATATATTTACCATTTTACTTTAACTGTCTCATAGAATATGATTTTAACAAGTTCAGTTTAAAAGAGAAATAAATCTACGCATCTCTGACTTATGTTTCTTTGTTTCTACATTACATGTTTGTCGTTGAATCTGAAAAACAGTGAATTTTTCACAATCACTGACGGCCGTGATCATCGGTGCACAGCCTTCTCGAGTTCCTTTAAACAGATTACGATTACGCCACTTTTACTTTTCAGTATTTTAATTATTCTGCGCATTCCAACGGAATGAATGCCTCTAAAATCTTTACAGGGTTTCAATTCAGAATAAATGTTTAATAAAAAATTAGAATACCCAAATATTCAGGATGCATAAATTGAATAGTTATTGAAGTGCAAAGGATTGAGAAATGTTAAACATGACTGGGGGATTATATTTTTATTGTATATATTTTATTATAAACATTCTAATCTATAAAGGGTGGTCAAACGAAAGTGTTTCGGGGTGTGTATCCATGAGACGCGTAAGGTCAGAAATGAGACAGATACATAAATAGAAGCAACAATATCTAATGAGTCAAATGTATACGAAGTTACTTAAAAGAAATCACGCATGGCGTTTAGGCAGACGTCCCATTGCTTAGGAAGGTTACGAATTCCGTTCGCGAGGAACGATGTCGGTTGATCATGGAACAAGTTAAGAACTGCAGCCTTTACGTCAACATCGGAGTTAAATTGTTGACTCATCAGACTTTTCTTCAGCGGTCTAAAGATGTGATAGTCGCATGGCGATAGATCTGGACTGTAAGCTGGATGTCCCAGGACTTCCCACTTTTTACGGACCAGTGCCTCGATACACACCTTGATGACATGCTGTGTTATATTGTCGTGCAGATTGATGACACTTGACGACAGTGTACCTGGACGTTTGGTTTTGATAGCCTTATGCAGCGTATCAAGTGTTTGGATGTACCGTTGAGCATTGGTGGAGGCTTCCGGTTCCGTAAACTCCAGTGATAGGGGTCCATGCATTTGAAAATGACTCCAACATCACCTTTCCGGCTGACTGCTGAGCTTTGAATTCTTAGAGCCTATGTGAGTCGGGATGTTTCCATTGCATGCTCACGGACTTTCGGTTGGAAGAGGTGACACCAGATTTCATCAACTGCCACTATGTGCTGCACAAAGTCGTCACCGACATCCCTGTTGCACAACAAATGTTGTAAACTTAGGCTAATTCCGGCTTACACACTTCCAGTGTTAAAAACTTTATTACAGCTTGCTGTTCCTTTTTGGAGCCAGTTGCATTCATACCAGCTATTTTTAAATGAACGCCACGTCCTCACGAATGCAGATATCACAAATCTGTTTGCACGCGCATGTGCGTGCTACATACATCTTCCCTATCGCGTATGCTTCACGAAAATACATAGAAAATTGTTCGCATGTGAAGCTTTGAACCACTTTCATTTGAACCCGCTTCATAAAATTACTCCGAAAGAATTTTTATTGAACGCAAATTATATAAATATCGGTATTTGACTGTAAAAAGTATGAACAAGTGAGAAAAGATGGGTCGGAGGAATTTCACTGAACTTGTGAGTGACAAAATATTTCTGAGAGATTACGCTTTAAATAAATTGAAAACTTGAAATTAAATGAGATAAATGTGTATATATGGTCAGTACCAATAAAAACCCACCGTCAGCCGATGCACTTTAAATTTGTCGAGAATCAGTATCCTTACGTTGGTGTGGACGTTTGGAGAGTGGAGTGCCAGCTCAAATGACATTCTCGTCACTTGGCTGAGGTTCAAAATTATGAGTTCATTGCCCATAATTCTAACTATGTTTTAAAGTGCCATGTTAATAAAAAAAATATATAAAAGGAAATAATTAGTACATAACGATTCTTTTTTTAAAAATGTTTGACCCATTTTTATGGTGAAAGAAGTTGCATTTACATACTGCAATAGATCAGTATTAGACATATTTTTATGTCTCAAAAACTACTTTTTTTTAGAATTTGTCAATATTTCTAGGTATAAGTCTTTACCTCTCTGAATAAGTTTCTTCATCTTATTTATGAATAGAATAGCAATTAATTTCAGAATTCATCATTATCTCAAGGAACTGAGTTATAATTCTCTTTCGAGGCAAATTTAAAGAAATAAAGCCCTCATTTCTCATTCGTATATCATTAAAATTAAATGTAGACAGATTGAAGAATAAACTTATGAAGGAACGTATTTTATTGGAAATCTTTTCTGAATTTTATACAGCATTCTTATGAGTAAACTACAGAAAATTAAATTTTTACCCTCAATTAAAAGTTTTGAAAATTAAAAGATAAAAATAAATCAGAATATTAAGCTCAAATCATAACTTGAAAGGTTTATTGAAGTTATACACGTTCACATTAAATGCTAAATGAAATTTTGTTTTAACTTTCTGTTCTGGAAGATAAAAATTATTAAAAGATATCGTTGTTGGAAATGGAAATTTAAAATTTTTGCATTCAAAAAGAAACATTGTTCTTCTTTTCATGAGTATTCATAATAATAGAACCATTTTCGAAAATTATTTTATATTCCAGTATTGTACGAATCGCTATATTTTTTAGATTAGAGCACACAAAACATCTGAAAGAATATAAAATGCAATGAATAATTTTTTCCTTTTTAATATATTTTTGCTCATTTTAATAGTTAACAGAGCAATATTACACTTTTGTTTGGTTGCAGTTAAAACTATAAGTCATAATTGTTACGGCGTTGTCATTGAGGTTTACTAAAGATATTTTTCACACACGTATTTCTTTTTGCAACTGCAAAAGATTCAATGCAGTTTCAGTTGACTTCTTGCACGTACAATGGATCTACAGAAGAAATATACTTGCATGGGCGATTTCTCCATTGAATCGTTCTGTATTTCGATTAAAATTATATTAACTCAAGTTATACGGATGCAACTGTAACTGTGATAAGAATTAAAGAACCTTTCAAGTTATTATTCTTAATAAAGGGAAATATATAACATAGTATACATTTTTAGATATAAAGAATCCTGGATCATACCTTAATTATTTTCCAAATGTAAGGTATTTCAAGTTATATAAATAATTTTGTTTGTTTGGTTTTGCCTCAGTAAAGATGAAATGGTAAGGATAGGAGACTTAAATAAATCCTCATATATAACCATTAAAGGAAGCTTCTTTTTGCCTGATTGCTGCTATAACGTTTTCTCGCCAAGCAGCCTCAAAATCGGCTTCCTTACGAAAAGATCATGACGCAGTTCACATCCACACTTGCTCCCCTAAAATATTATGGGGTCTTTTCATCTGACATCACGCCGACAACCGATGGCCGTGAGAAACCCAACGACTAGATTTCATACCGGCGAGTCGGAACTCCGAGTATAATTTGAGGTGTTAGAAGCTACCGCCCCCACACCAAGACAGTGAAGAGACAGTCCGTTTTGAAACACTGGAAAGAAGGGTTGTGTTTGCTACCCCTTTACAAATAATATATTCTGTAGAATGGAAGTGGTCAATAGTTTGAGCAACTTGTAACCAACTGTACATACTGTTATTAATAGCCGAGGACACAGAAGATCTATTGTTTAATTTCTTTACTCTTACAAGAACCATCAATTTTCCCAAATGTCACATTGCCTTTTATTGCTGAGGGTAACTAATTTCCTCGATATTTAGTTACAAAAAACTTAACAAAGATCTATTAATAATACAAATGCTTAACTACCTCAAGCGAGTGGGTAGCTTTTGCAATTCTAACTGGAGAAGTGCAAGAAGTTTTCTTTACTGATTTTGACAAAAGTGGAAAGAAAGTAGCATGCAGAGCGAAAATTCTAATGGAACTCCCCTTTTAGAGAAAAGAACTTTCTAAGATATCGACAAATTTATAACATCAAATTTGTTTATTTACTTACCGTAAAATCCGTCGTATAAAGCACACTTTGAACACAAAAAATAAGATCGAAATTTATGGGTGCGCGTTATACGCAGGGTATGAAAATGATAGCTTTAAAAATAAAAAAAAGACGAGCATAGAAAAAATTTAGACTTCTTCATTTATTGAAATAATGTTTATTTAAATGACATTCCTTATGAAAAAAGGTTGTAGTTCTAGAAGTACAGTATTTTTTTTCTAAGGCTTGGAATAATTCCTCGAATAAATGACTTTAAAACATAAGAACATTCCATGTGTACATTTCAGGTTCCTTCGTAAAAAAAAGATGGGGG
>BMAV01008802.1:525032-538240 GCA_019973955.1 Trichonephila inaurata madagascariensis | reverse complement strand
GCGCGTTATACGGTGAATATACCTAAAAATAAAAAATTGCAGCTTGAAAGTACAGGTGCGTGTTATACGCTGGATTTTACGGTACTTGTAATATTACAGAATTAATGCAAAAGCAATGAAAAAAAAAGTGTGTGTGTACTTATGTACGCAAGTAAGAAGTTATACTTCTTTGTCGTAACAAGATTAAAATCTTTTTAAAAATCTTAAGCAGGGTAAGCTGGACCAAGGACAAAAGGAGGTTACGAGCAGAGTTGAACGATATTAAACTTCAGTCAATCAGACCAGCCAAACCCGAGATAATCATTATTTAAATAAATTTAAACACCCCCGCACAGGGACAATAGGACCAATAATATGGGGAGGGGGTCGAAGGCGGGAATGATCTGTCCCGTTCTGCATATTTCTAGACAAAGCATTTTCGTATCCGTTTCTACGGAACGCAAAGTAAAGGTTCGCTGACCCGGGGGTATAGCTCAGTGGTAGAGCATTCGACTGCACATCAAGAGGTCCCCGGTTCAAACCCGGATGCTTTCTGCTTTAGGGAAGTGAAGAGAAATATTTTTTTGAGAAATTCGAAGGCGGGAATGATTTGTCCCGTTCTGTATATTTCTAGAGACGGTGTGCGTCACATCCGTGACGGTGTGCGCGCGCATTGTAAAAATTTACCCTCATCCTATTTCTCTAACGCCCCAAAAGAAGTATAACTTCAAAAATTGTAAGTAAAAAGAAGCATTTGTGTTGTCAGTAATATTTTGTACTATAATCGGAAGACTATCAGTAATGTCAAGAGCTAACACATTGACTGAATTTACGTGACAAAAAGAGAGCAGGGCATGACCCAGTAGGCAAGCTCCCTAGGCACTCAACCATGCAGTATTATAGAAGTACCTATGTGGCTGGAATTCTAAGCATATATACATTGACCCCTCATATTATAGTGCCATTGTCTACAAAACAGTCATTGTCAAACTTCTGTTGGGTTACATGTAATCCCATTTTACGTAGCAACTGGTTGCTCAAGAAGCAACTGATGTGGAAAAAAAACCAGTCTGGATGATTAATGATAGCAAAAACGAGGATAGGACATGAATCCTTCCTGTCCACCGACATAAAAATTTGATATTTTGTAAATGGCTCATTTCCGATAAGTCTTTTATTAGAATTATTGCGCTAGAAGAGCTAACGGTACTACATTTGTCAAAATCGGTGAGGAACACCTCTTTTAATCTCTAGTAATACATTTGCTTTTTCATTTTCTCGCAATGGTGACATACTGAAAAAAAAAAGAAATACTTTCAAACGTCTTATCTTGAGTAAGTTTAAGAGCAAACTACTTTTCATTTTGAATTTCAGCATATCAAGTTTTTGACTTCCCCGGTTTCTTTCTGTTTTCTCCCCTCCCTCTTTTTTCTAAATTGAACCTATCGAAATTTTCCTGAAAAATTACGGAAGTTTCTTTAACAATTTTTTTTTCTTTAGTGTTTTTCATGTTCTATAATTAGGAATTTTTCTATTATAAAATAAAAATATATAATTTCCAAGACATATTACAATCATTAATAAGTCTTATATAAGAATGCAACGCAATATTGTCCAATAAAACATTTGGATTTCGGTATTTGAAATCCTGAAGACACACACGAGGATCTTGATGAGTGATTATGATCATGAGTTAATACTCTTTGATTGATGCCACAGTTGCTGGACGACAGTGACAACTCGACTCTCCTATTGGATGGTACACCACCACACTGGTCGGCCAACGTGCGTGATTACCTCGATGAACATCTCCCTCACATATGTCGAGTCGTGGACTACAACATTCCACTTACCCAATGACCTTCTAGA
Source organism: Trichonephila inaurata madagascariensis (assembly GCA_019973955.1). NCBI lineage: Eukaryota > Metazoa > Arthropoda > Arachnida > Araneae > Nephilidae > Trichonephila > Trichonephila inaurata. The sequence continues at coordinate 536,392 of BMAV01008802.1, read as the reverse complement.
AGTCCTGACTAAAAACTTTGTGATTTCTTCCTGTGGAGGTACGTAAAGAACAAGGTACTCTTTCTTCCCTTCCCTTCCTGTTAATCTATCCGAACTGAAACAGCTTATCATAGCCGCTGTCGATGTACTTGATTCAGATACCAAAACACGCGTTTGGGCAGAAATGGATTAACGGCTCAATGTGTGTTGTGCGAATAAGGGTTCACAAATAGAATATTTGTGACTGTCTCTAAATTTTTTTTAAATAATCTCATACAATTTTGTTACAAGTAACATAAAATATTGTAACGACGGCGCATTTATACGACCCACACCCTTCTATACATGTCTAGTTTGATATATTAGAGCAAGTGGCTCGCTTGTGGGTTGGAGACAGTGCACGTGGCTTTGGGGTCATTGTCCATTGTTTGGCATCGGGTCTGCAACGCCAGTATGTCTGTTAGTCATAATAGACACGACCGTGTCCTATTGTGTGACAATTGACGGGGCCTATCTGACTAAGGAAACTGACGCCTCGGAGGACGGTGGGAGAATTGTGTCAAAGAAAGAATGGCGACGTGATGGGAAGTGTCCAGATGTTCGGACAAGCTTTTATCGGCGGTGCATTCGAGAAGGACCAGAAAGAGCGATTGTTAGGTCCGCGCCAATAGGGTGCTAATGACTCTGAGGGCCGTGTGCAGACTTTTGTGGGCCTGCCAATAAGAAATGACGAGGGGCGTGTAGTGGATCCACCCATGGAGTTTAAAAGGGTCAATTTTCGGTGAGAAAGGACATCGGGATCGAGACGAAAGCGGATTTTTTTCTGGAGAGTAAGAGGAAAGAAAAGAGCATGAATGCCGGCGGCTTTGTGGAAGTTATCTAGCGGAACTACCGAGAACTATGGAGAAGCGTCCTTCGGACAATGCAGAGATGTGTGGGAGAATGGCATCCAACGTCTGAAAGAGACTGATAACACCGGCTTGGCGCAAAGAGACATTTCCATGTCGCATTATTAAAAATTATTTGGTTGAGAAAATAAAATTTTGTTTTATTTCTGCAATTTGCTGTGAGCTCATCATCACGCTACCGGTCCACGACGCCACAATATCTTAAATTGTTTTTTATTTATAGGATATTGAAACTGTATAGTTCTTCATGAATCACCATGTATTTCAGGTACTTATCCATAGTGTTTTGCACCAAACTTCTAATTTTTACCCCCTGAAATTTCTATAACACGTAATAATCATTACAAATTTATTTTAATTGTCATAATAACGAAAATGGGTCACGAATATTTTACTTTATATTAAACTTTCGTGGACTCCTTAACGTTCTCCACGCAACCCTAAATTAATTTTAATTTCAATTTTTAATTTCAGCAGTCGCAATATCCCCAAGGTCAGTAGAAACCACTTTGGAGAAACCTATGTTCTAAACTATCCTGAAATGAATATAATATTCCTAACATTATTTAAGTACACAACGTCAAAACAAACGCACTTAATATGATGTGAATGCTGATACAATCTTCAAATCCGTCAAATTCAAATTTCGTAAAATTTTCTTTAATCCTTTGAAACTGTTATGTAACAATTATACCTTCATTCGGCATAAAATATTCTAAATTTGACTTCTTCACCTCTATTTTGATATTTTATGAGTCCATGGTACGTGCGAACTGCGACAAAGATCGCCGAATATGAGGTCTGGTTACGTGATGAAAATAGTAATTGTTTTGAGGACACGTGACAAAAATAGACATAATGCTTTAAAAATATTTAAGTCAACTCCACATTGTAGAAGCTACTTTCAGGATATTAGTAAGATTAATAATCAGTCCTGCTATAGAAAAAGCATTCTATTATTATCAACACAGCTGAATTTAATCAAATATATTTGTAAATATATCAATCATTGATTTTGATAAAGTTTAAAACATAATGTTTATTTAAAAAAACATGTCACAAGTAATAGAAAAAAATTTAAGTCAATTCCTACTTAGGTCAACAAAGAAAAATTTTGTTTTAGTTACTTTCTATTAAATAATTACAATTAATATAAATATATATATACAGATGACACAGAATCACACAATATTAAGTGGCAAAATAGAAAGCGATTTTCCATTTTTCTTTCTATATATAGTGTTAGACTATTATTTTTGTTTGTTACTATTTATTCATTAATTAAATTTAATTATTCCAATAAAATAGTATAGTAAAAAGAAATCACATTCTCAGAAATCAGGCCATCCCAGGTGGTATTCGAACCCATGACCTTTGGATTAGAAGTCCAACACGCTATCCATTGCGCTACAGGGACACAGCGCACAATTTTCCTTTTTATATATGGTGCTGAACTATTATTTTTGTCTGTTACTATTTATTCATTAATTAAATAGAATTAATGAATTAATATTTGAAAAAACTGCATTAACATCAAGTGTCGCCCACTACAAATTTTAAAAAATGTATTTGAATTTGAGTGGATAGATAAAAAGTATTTTATTAACAATTGAAAATTTGAAGAATATAAAAAATATATATAAATAAATATATATAGGGAGAATATGAACTAATAGTAGGAATTGTGAAAAATATCACAAAAACTTTAAAATTAATTTGATTTTAAATGCAAAGATTTTATGTATCAGAAATAATATTACAGAGAAATGTGGCAAATTTTACTAACTGACCGCCATAACATCATATTTCTTATTTTTAAGGGTGAACAATAAAAGTTACTTGATACAGCGAGAAGAACAAAATAAAACTGAAATTGATATAGAAATGCAGCTGGAAAGTAGATAGAGATGTGAGAAGTAATTAAAAAGAGCATTTTACAAAAATAAAGGTACATAAAACATGTAAAAAGCAAATTTTGTTCGTAAAATGTTTATATATATTGGTAATTTTTTAAAATATTAAATGTTTTCATTGGCTATAATACTTATTTAATCAATAATTTGAATACTTTCATAATTAACACAATTTAAACATAGCAACAAACTATGCAGATATTTCTACGTTCTGCTAACGAAAATAATAAATGTAAATTTCATGAAAATTAATTATTAACAACTACACAATTCTGAATAAAACTTTACATATTGAAAAAAATAAAAATGCTTAAAAAAATGCTGAAGCACTCATATATTTTAAAAATGTTGATTAGTATGCTTAGAAATACAGAATATCAGACATATAATTACAAATGATTTCGAACTATACCATTTATGGGTATCCCCCCACCTTTACACTTTTTCTCCTACATAAAACTCTCATACTTTACACCATACATAAAAACAATATTTCCTTCTCGCATTTAAGTTACAAAATTTGAGAAACTTAAAACTTTATAACATTTCATTTTACATCCTAAGACACGCTATTTGTTATTAGAAAGTAAATATTTATTACCTTTTTTCATTTGCAATTTTCCTGTTGACTATTTTCGTAAAAAGTTTTGGTGAAAATTCCATAAAGTGATTTGAAATTAAAGAAAAACCCTCGCATTCACAGAATATATACAGGCAAAATCAGAATGACATACTTTGCGAGACTTCTTTTTAAAAATTGTGTGACTTAAAACTCCTTTTCTATTTAAAGTTTATTTTCCAACTTGTACTCTATTTAACATCTTTTATGCATCGTTCGTTTCACCTCCTCTTTTATGTATTCTCTGTTATGCCCTTGATGTAGATTCTATTATATTGAAAAAAATAACAAAACCCAAGCAGATGTTAATCTGACAAATTTAACAAAAACATCTGCAATAGCTATTCTTATTTTTGAAACCGAGATTCCTTCGAAATGATGTTTCTGTTTCTGTCAGAAAACTTCACTCTTTAAACTCTCTGTTTTTGTAATTTAAGAAATTGAATTCCCCTTTACTCGCGTACAAATATGATTGTTTTTTTTAAATAAATTATAGTTTAAAAAAACTAAAAAATACGCTTTTATAGTTAATTGAACAAAAAAGTAAAAGTAATTTTTAATGTAAGAATAAAATGACTAACGAGAAAATTATTGCCATTGTGGTAAAAGCGTGGGGTGCTGGATATCAATCGTTGTGTTATCTTATTAGTTCTATTCTGAAATGCAGAGTTAGTATGAAAATGTAGTACAAAGCGTTTTCTCTTTAGGGTTGTAACTTAACCTTTTAGTCACCAAATCTGGAAATGGGAAATTGTTACTCCTGAGGACACAACGGAACAAAATTATAAAAATATTGTATTTTCATTAATTCTTGATAAGTGTGCAAAATTTTGAATTAATCTGACCTTTTAAAGTAGATAAAAATGGAATTCAAAGATTCCGTTACATACAGGTGAAGCTAATAAAAATGTGTTAAAAAGTTAACTATTGTATATTGATCTAAACTTATCTAGATATTTAATTAATATTTATAGAACTATAAATTTCACTGCATTTTCCACAAAATAAAACTAATTTCTCCATTGAAATTATAAGTCCAATTAAATATCTAAGGCTGAAACTCTAGAGCAGAGGTGGGTAACTAGAGGCCCGCAAAGAATTTTTAAGTGACCCGCCAAGACAGTCAGAAAATCCGCTTTGAACCGAGATTTCTTTCCCATGCATGGTCAAAAATCCGTCTTTTATTTTTCATTGTTTGGAAAACATAGTACCTGAAAGTATTTCTTCTAAGAGATCATCTGCAGAGTTTGGAGGACGATCTGTGTTATCCCACTACTGGTGGTATTGATGCAACACATGAAGAGTTGCAGCTTCAACTCTTGTTGACTTGAAATCAGATCAGTGAGGAGAAAATGTTTAATACTTTTACATTGACAAGTTGAAAAATTTCCATGTATGAAGAAATTTGTAGGGAAACTGTTCTCTATATTTTAGTCATTATTTATTTGTGAGCAAAGTGTTTTTCTTGCATGAAGATCAACAAGATAGATGCAAGTTGGCTGACATTAACTTGCATGCTGTGATGAAAACTTAAACAAGCAACTTCACTCATGTATTAAAAAGAATTGTAGAAAAGAGTGATCGGGTACATTTGTCTCATTAAACTGATTCTAAAATTAAATATACTTGCAGCTTTTGACAATATTAAATTAGCTCAGTAAATAAATTGAATAAAACTGTCACTATTTTATTTAACTTATATTTATTATTATTTTTTATAATGAATGCAATCCCTTTAAAAAGATAAGGCCCTCCGGTATTTTCCGCTCTCCCAATGTGACCCGCGAGCTAAGACAAGTTGCCCACCACTGCTCTAGAGTATTTAAATATATCATGCTGTAATAAAAAATATATAATGATTATAAATATTTGTGACATAGCCATCCTGCGATAGCTATGTCTTGTTGGATTCGCGTAAGCTAGAGGTGTGGGATTATCTAAAAGATGAGACATTTTGTAATTCTTAACACAACTTTTATTAAGAATAACTTAAATTACTTAATTCTAAACAACAACTTTCTTTAAGTGAGAATAAGCCACAAATTAAACTGAATATTCAAGTCAGATCGCACAACTAGATCACTTATCTTAATTATATTTAATTATCTGCCTAATCTAACTTCCTATACAAAATATTACCTTTTATAGAGTAACCCTCCTACCTTGGTTGAAGACTCTCCTATTCTGCTACTTGTAGATAAGAATACTCAGGCCCTATTAATCTTTCTTATAATTAATATTTTTAATGAAGATGAGCGTATCCTTCTTCCTTGGTTGTAGGTCGTCTAACACTTGTTCCGAACTGTTCTGCACTAAGTTATCTCTAAGATTGCCGTCCAATCTCACTAAACCCTCTATCCTTTTAAAGTATATCTTATTTGCATTTTCGCCCTGCTTCTCTTCTTGGTATTGGGTTGGAAAAGTTTTGCCATTAATCGTGGCCGTCAAAGAACGTAGGAGTTATGTTATAAGAAGAACGCGAGAGACGTCACAATATATATACACACATATAAATTTGCAAAGTCGTTGGCCGAAGTTGGTGTATTTAGATATCAGGTCTCAGGAAAAACATCTTCAGAATTAATTTTCATTTTGTTTGATTGCACACACATAACGTAGATTAGCGATACTCAACCTGCGGCCCTCCGAGCATTTTTAAGTGGCCCGGTCATGGCCCACTGCTGTGAGAAATTTACTTGTTTAAGAACATTGTTTTAAAAATTTGGTGGGAAATTCTTTGTCAAGAAATCAGATATATCACTTTTGCTTTTTGCTGTCGTTGCCGTAAGGGTACGAACCGATATTCTTTTTCTGTTTGGAACGGGTAGTATTAGTGATAACAGACAACAGTGGAGTAATGACCATTTTATAAGTGAAACTAATTTTTAACTATCTTTCATTCCTTGCAAGCGAAAAATATTCGAAGAAAATATATCGTTTCAAGACGATTGGGAGGTTGACTATTTTGTAGTGAAAAACAAACATGGATCAGTAATTGTTTGGTTTGCTACGAAAGTGTTGCATTAAAAAAATAGTAAATAATGTTTTCTCAATGGTAATATCACAGCTGTAACAAAGACATCCTATTAATTTTTTTCTATATTATTCGTAATCATGTGAATCCGTTTATTGATGCAGAAATTGTGAAGGAGTGTTTCTTAAATGCTTATAATTTAGAGTTAGCGAAAAAAAAAGAAAAAGAAAAAAAGTAATAATTAAAATAAGTTTAACATGAGTTATAATATTTTGATCAACTTCCTACATTTTAATTTTCCAATGTTATCTTGGCCTTAAAGCATTTCTACCCCCATCCCACCATTTATCCTCATCTTACGGCCCGCATGAAATAACTAACATATGTATGCGGCCCGCATGAAGTAGCTGACATATCTATGCGGCCCAGCAGAAAAAAAGGTTGAGTACCCATGACGTAGATAATTAATCCCCTTTATATTTTGCATCTTTTTTGGTAAGAACATGAAAACAGACACATATAACAGAAGCTACAAAAGCAGCAGCGATATTTCACATGACGAACACAAAGACAAAGAGAGTGATCACAAAAGATTTTTGTTTTTTATATCCGGCAGTGAAAAAGTAAAAAGTTTGTAAAAAGAGCTATGATTGGTTAAAATGGGCGGGACAGGGATTTGTGATACTAGTTGATTACGATTAAGATTAGGGCGTTAGTTTTGAACCAAAGAATTAAAGCTTGTTTAAATATTATTAAAAAAGTTAATTAGAAGGATGCTAGAGGGAATTATTACACATATATACACACACAGATATTGCTAAACTAGTTTGTTTTTACATCTCATTTTTAACACGCTTTTATAAGTTTCACTTGTATGTAATGGAATCTTTGGACTAGATTTTTACCCACTTTAAAAGGTAAGATTAATTCTCTCGAATTTTTGCACACTTGTCAAGAACCGATGACAATACAAAAATTTCAAAATTTTGTTCCATCGTCCTGATCAGGATCGTCAAAGATAATGATTTTAAGAATTTCTAGATTTGGCGACTAATTCATTATATCGTTTCCAGATTTCACGACTAATTGCATATACCATTTCCAAATTTGATGACGAATTCTATACTCCATTTTCAAATTTGGCGACTAATTCCATATATGGCAACTAAAAGACCCTACCCCTTAAAAAGGTGCAACCCTAAAAATGAAAACGCTTGTTATTAATACAAAAAAAAAACAAAAAAAAAGTGTTCTTCATGTGGGAAAGCAAAAAAAAAAAGACTCGTGCATGTGAATAAAAATAATTTATGTTCTAACTGCTAAATATTTTTTATTTTTACAAAACAATAATTTTAGAATAAATGATACGAAGTAACATTATAGCAATACGTTTAAAAGGTGATAAATTTATGTTTCTAAATGCTAAATATTTTTTTATTTTGATAAAGCAATAAAGTGATGATACGAATTAACATTATAACAATTAGTTTAAAAGGTGACACACAATACGATTGACATTTAATATTTCTTCTTAACACACTTTTATTAGTTAGACCTATATCAATAGAGACGAAATCTTTGAAATATAACGATACGAGATTCATGCGAGCGGAGAGAATATAAATACCCTTTAGACCCATTAATTAATATCCATTGAAGAGCAAGACTAATTCCAGCAGCCACATAAATCTGGTTCCAAATATCAAACTCAAGGATAAATTCAACAAAGAATAAATGATGGTTTTAAAAACTATAAAAACAGGCTTTTACTGTAGATCGAACTAAAAAATGAAAAATAAATTAGTTTTAAAAAAATTAAAAACACGCTTTAACACGCAATCTAACTAAAAAGTAAAAAAAAATAATTCTTAATATAAGAATAAAATGATTAACGAGAAAATTAATGTCATTGTGACAAAAGCGTGGGGTGTGTGCTTTGTACTACATTTTTACACTAACTCAGCATTTCGGAATAGAACTAGTAAGAAATTATAACAATTAATATAGAGCACCCCCACGCTTTTATCCCAATAACATTAATTTTCTCGTTAATCATTTTATTCTTATTTTTTAAGAATTATTTGTTTACTTTTTAGTTCAATTCACTATAAAAGCGTATTTCTTAGTTTTTTTTTAAAACTATAATTTATTAAAATTACAAATGTCTTGAAAGCAATTAAGAAAAATAAATATCCTAGATTCATTTTCATTTCAGAGTCTTGATTTATATCATTGAAAAATTGTATTTTCTCGTATATCTTTGTATACCTTGTATATCTTCTTTTTAATTTCATGCTATTTTAATAGCATGAAATTGATATACAAAAAAAAAAAAAAAAAAAGAAAGAAAGAAGGAAAAGAAAAGAAATTCTTATAAATTGGTTTTTGAAAAAGATTTTTTTCAATTTCATGCTTAAGGGTTCGAATTTATAGCTCTGTTAACCAATAAAACCATTTATTATGTTCGGAAATTGCACTTTGTTAGAAAACTGAAAATGCTTTTAATTGAGCAGAAAGTTCTTAAAAAATTGATCTTCCTTGTAATGTCCCCCCCCCTACTTTCCAAATTGTAAAATATTAAAAAGATTTATATCTTTTTAATTTTCTTTTGGAGAAAACATGTGAAAATTTTTGGGAAAAACAGATTTTGCAGGAAAACATGCATGAATGCTGATAAATGATTTTATTGTTATTGAGTATAAGTTTATTCAATCTTCACAAAATTAAAGAATGATTAAAAATATGAATTCTTAAAACAATGAAAAGATATAATTTCTTAAATAATTTGTAACATATTTTTAGTTATATCTTCATATTATAGTAAACAATTGAAGCGCACTTAGAAAAATCTTGCTAGTAATCAAATGTAAGAATATTATATTTAGAATAAATTAGAAGGGGAAAAATTCTCAATTATTTGTTTTTTCATTTTAAGCACATAAGATTTCTAACAGCATTTTGTAGGGATACTACTTTCTCCATAGGGATAATGACAGAAGTCATCAAAAATAATTTTATGTTGATTGAAATACGAAAAAATTGAAGCAGTAAACAATGTAAAAATAGCTAATGTAAGAATGAGCATTGTAGTATAACTTAAAATTTCCCAAATCCTGTAAAAAAATTATTCTGATATATTTCAAAGTTCCAATTGGGATCTTTTTTTTTAAATATAATCACTGTTTTTAAATATTAAATCGCATTTATTATGTATCCGAGTCTTTTTCCGCTTACTCAGCTTAAGCGGTCTGAGCAGAACGGAAATTTGAACTACTTTTTCAGCTTTTTATTCAAATAAACAGCGCATTTTTGTTTTAGAGCTTGAATCCTATTTCATGGCCATTTTAGAAAAATGGCCACATAACATGTTTCCACGCTATTCTTTCGGTTTGCATGCCAAATTTATTTCACTGTATTAGTTTTAAAAATTTCAGATAATTTTGTAAAAATTGGTGCAAATATCCTTGACCCTTTCTTTAACGGTTCGTTTAAGTTCTAAGGTTATTTCAGATATAATGCGATAATATTAATATTAAAATAGATTTGAATTTGTATATAGCATTCAACAGTTACGAATAATTTTTTAATTTGTGGAATGAATATTTAAGTATAACGCTTCTTATCAAATCAATATTTGTGAATAATATTTTTATAGAATCAATATTTATAGCTAACACTTCTTATCAAATCAATATTTGTGAATAACATTCTTATAGAATCAATATTTATATACAACACTTCTTATCAAATCATTTATAAATAATATGTTTATTGAATCAATATACATGAATAATATTTTGAGCCTTTCTTTCTTAGAAAATTTCAAATAACATTTATCAACATAATAATTTACTACCTTACAAAATTAATGACCTATGGAAAGAAAGAATCACTCACGTTTTAAGGAAATTTCTTTCACTTGAATTAAAATAGTTTTCTATCGTGCATATGCGTGCGAGCTTGCGTGTGTGCATGTTGTGCGTGCTTGCTTGTATGCATGTGTTTTGATTCGACAGTGTAGCAGTTATTTAAAAACTGTCGACTTTCCTTTTTAGATACTCACCTCCAAAATGAAGCAAATTTTTGTAGTGAAATTATAATTTCTTTTATAAAAAATAAAATTGATGTCAGGAAACAGCCATTTTTTTTCATTCGAAAAATATCAAATTATTACTAAATTACCTGATATCTCATTTTTTTTTTAATTTTTCCTACAAAACAAGTGAAAAAATGAATATACACCTAGTGCAAAGGATAATTTGTAATCGAAATCAATTCACGGAATTAACCTTTTATACATATAAAAATTGTGGTTAAATAATGGGAAAACTTTTGATGAAAAGTGTGAAAGTTAAGTGACATAAATAATTTCTGCAATTATTAAATGATAATTGGATCCTCTGGATATGACAGTCATCTTGCAAAGGAAGGTTTTTGAAATTCATTCATTGATTCATTCAGAGACTAATGTATTTTTTTCAGGGAATGTTAAAATATTTTTAATATATATATATATATAAGTATCCCAATCGTATATTTCTTTATTTCCAAATTAAATAATTTCGTTAGGATCTTATAACACTTGAATTCCTTTTAAACATAGCATGGAGAACAAATATTGTTAATTCGCATGCATCAATTGTAATTGATCTTTTAGAATCACCAGCAATATACTTTACAGAAATTACTAGGTCACTTCAAAAGACTACTTTAAAATAACATCTTATAAACCGAATATGTTGGAAGCTAGTTGAAACTGTCGAGTAATTTTAAATAGAACACTACTTATTCTAAATACTCTACATGAAATGTAGTTGGATAATTGCATAAAATTGTCCAAAAATCATAAAAATGACTTTTCGTTTTCCCGAATTGAATTCAATAATTAATATTTTAGATGCAAATTATAGGAGAAGTGTTAATCTTCAAAAAATCAGTTACCAAACGAAAACATATAATGACGATCA
>BMAV01008802.1:458415-482203 GCA_019973955.1 Trichonephila inaurata madagascariensis | reverse complement strand
TCCACTCTAGACACAATAAAGGAAGATATACAAATCCTAACAGATGTTATGAATTCATTACCCTTAAATTGAAAGATAAGAAGCTATCTACAAGCCAAATAAGCTACTCACCTAGGAAAGGCATCAAAAAACCAAGTTCTCTTTGTGTTGGGAAAGGCTACACGCATTCCAGACATCAAGGGTGAGTGAAGTATCACGGCTCCCACTTCATATCTTGAAGCCAAATCTACCGTAGGCACTGTACCAATACTCTGACCATATAAAATGATATTTTCAGGACTTATTCCATAGCGAGTCCGCAATGCATGCCAAGCAGCGTCTACATCGGCATACAAGTTCTTTTCGGATGGCTTGCCTGTACTGATCCCATATCCAGAATAGTCGTAACTGAATATATTGCAATTAATTCTTGATCCCAGTCCGAGATAGAAGCTGCTCATTTGTCCCAAGTCCACAGCATTACCATGGCTGAAAAGAATAGTAAACCGAGCATTTGGAGTGCAACGAACAAACATACAAGCGATTCGGTTTCCCCGGGGGGTTCTCGTATAGAAAACCTCGGTACCTTCCAATTCTCTTTGAGAATATTGCCATTCTGCACGATCCGTCAAATTCAATGTAAATTTAGTTCCAGATTCATCAGCTACAAAAGAATAAGTTGGCTCAGGAGGCAAAAATGCAACTTTAGCGGCTATTCTTGACGGAAACGGAGGACAACAAAATAAACAACATAACTCACTAAAAGATAAACCGTTCATTTCCTGAACATAAACAAAAAGACTTATTATTTTTAATCAGTGGATCAACACCTTACCTCCACATTGCTAAAAAAATTTCAATTGAAACTGTAAACAGACAAAAGAAATTTCGCATGCTAGCTAATCTAGTTCACAAAAGAATATAAAAATTATCCATCTACTACACTACACTCCCCCACAACCACAGCTCTCTTATGACGTCATGCGGATATGGTTCCGCGGGCTGCACAGCTGATTATTCAGAAACAGATGTCATGTTGAGAATACAGGAAGGCTAAGAGAATAATGTTGTTAAACTTTAAAATTTCTGAAATAGTAAGCCTCAATTATTTAAATTAGTAATTAAGGGTAAAAATTTTATTTCGAAATTTTTTGCAATAGAAACATAAAAGCAGAACTGCTTATTAAATAGTATACGGTTTTCTTAATGTTGTTATTAACTGTAAAAATGTCATTAACCACAAGGCTTGTTTCAAAGTTTAAAAAATATATAAATGAAACCTTTCTAATATCACTTATAATGTTGAAAAGTAGTATTTATATTATTAATCACCAAATTTAAAATAAATTTATGTAATTTTATAGATTAAATCTTGTAAAGTCATGTTTATATAAAAACACATAAATAAAAAACTGAAGATTTCCCAAGAGGATATCAAACAGCAAATGATTTTAAACTCTTTAAAACATGGGGCACAGCATAAGATTATGTATATATATATATATATATATATATACATTAATTCATTTTCAAATTCTTTTTTTATATTCACTGGCGTAGCTAGTTCTTAGTGGACCCCGTATCAAAATTTCTTAGGAGCCCTTTTTTGGAAAATAAATAAAAGGATCGCCATAATAAAACTTATTTTATAAAAGTATTACATATTTTGGGGCCCCTATATCTTGGGGGCCCCGTATCATTGATACGGCTGATACGTCAGTAGCTACGCCACTGTTTATAGTAATTGTGAAGGATTATAAAATCAACAGAATTTCACTTAAAGGACAGAAGAGATTTTCCCGTCCTCTTTTTTGATAAAAGCCAGAACGTATACTAGTAAGAAACCATTTTGTTCTAATCGCCATCTCAGAAATCATTACCATTGGTTATTATCTTCGCAGAAAGCTCTTTGAAATAAATTTTTATCATTTTAAATATTTTAACTTACACTGGGCAATAGAAATTCTGAGCTATCATCTACAATTATTCGATAGGAAATTAAAACCCGACAGTAGCTCTCAACAATTATCCTCAACAACCGCTAAGACACATTGAATTTTTTTTTTTTTTTTGACATTTAGCATTTTTGGAAGAAGGTTGATGTTTTCTGAAAATATCGATGCAGGTAGCGCAACAATTTAAACAATCCAGAATCAGTTTTTTAATCTTAAAAAATTTCAAATTTTGGATAAATTGCTTATGAACACATGCATTATGAACCATTCAAAAAATAAAAGACATTTTTAAGTGAGTGATTTGTAACGTCACACTATAAAGCAACTCAAAGGTTGGCGAGGGACCTCGTAATTTTGAGCCACAGTCAAGTGACATCCCACTCTCCTAACTTAAATTTAACGTCAACTTCAGGATTTCGAGCCTCCTCAGATTGAAGGCATGCGATTAGGTTGGGAGACCAATTTTTCAAAAGTTGATTTACAGAAGAATTTTATTGTTTTAATGAGCATAAATAGACTTAAAGAGTAATAATTATTTAACAAATAGTTTTTATCACCCTTTGGTTATGGGGGGAAAAAAGAATTTTTTTTTATGAAATTTTTGTAAAAAAAATTTAAAGTTAAGAAAACGCAATAAATAAAAATGCTTTCAAAATAATGCAATTTTAATTACATTGATATACTTCTTGATCCATCTGAAGTGTCACAAACCGTAGGGTTAAAAATATTTTAGAAATAAATATTTTATAAGCATTTAAATTTAATTTTAACGATTTTTCGTCAAAATTGCTGTATTTAGCTTATGGCTATAAAATGTGATTAAATGTGATTATCTCAAAACCTGTGGTTTGCTACACTCTAAATGCCTCATAACGTTTATGTTATAAATTTCATCGAATTTGATTGGATTGTTTTGGAGATATCCCGTTTTTCTAGCACAAATTATATCGTGAAAATTTTTTTCTTCAAAACACAAAAAAATATTCATATAAATTAGATAAAATAAATGATATAAAAACAACTTAAAAGACCCTCTAGTTTTATATATATTATTCTTTTTTTCCTCAATATTTATATATTTCTTTTTTTTCTAATGCCGTAACATCAAACACCTAAAAATCACTCTTTCAACCTAGTCGGATACCTTAATGTGTATTAGCTCCTATGCAAGGCGGGTCTTCAATGACACTAGGATTCAAACCTTTGGCAAATCCGCCACGAGTTCGTGATGATGAAAGCTCGGCTACCCCGGATTCAAAATATGTTTTAGAGAAAATTCTTAATTGATCGGAGAAATGAATCGAAGTTTAATATATATAAAAAAATTCATTTCAATTTAATCATTTTTCCCCTTAAAAAGAAAAAAGCATAAATATGAAAGGTGTATTATTTTTTTCCTATGAGGTCAAGGTTAATCTCTGTGTTCCTCGCATGCAATAATTTGGTTGCATGCGAGGATACACAGTTTCATACACTAATGGGGGGGGGGGAATACCAAGACCAAGAAAAAATTATTATAGAGTAATGAAATTTGGACAAAGCAATTGTCTAGTTAACATGTTTAATTGGTTAGATTTTCAAGATCACAGGCTAATTAAGGTATCCGACTACGTTCGGAAACGTGATTTTGCAAAAGCGTATAAATGGATAATATTTATGATATTTAGTGTCACTTAGATTAGAAAATGTATACAAAATTGTTTTAAGAATAGTACTACAATAAAAAATTATTTTAGTACAATATTTTGACAAAAAAAGGAACATAGAATGACCCATTTTCAAAATATTCTCCTTTTGTGAAAAATGCTTCTATATTATAATAATATTTTGCCTGTATATAGCTTAGACCTCTGAACAGAGGTTCAACAAGAATTTTTGAAATATATAACTTAGAAGTGGGTTTATCCATTTTTTATGACAACAGAGGGGTAGTCGGATACCTTAAGGTATCCGACTACGTTCAGAACCGGGATTTTAAAAAAGTGCATAAATGAAAAAATTTCATGATATTTAGTGTCACTTAGATTAGACTACATGTATAAAATTATTTTAAGGACATTTTGACAAAAAAAAAATTATTTAAATACAATATTTTGGCAAAAAAATAACTTAGAATAATCTTTTTTCAAATTGCTCTCCTTTTGTTAAAAATGCTTCCATTATAATAATATTTTGCCTGTATATAGCTCTACAGAGGCTCAACTAGAATTTTTGAAAAATTCACATTATTTTCAGAGTTACAACCAATTGAAATAATTATCGGCGTTTTTTTCTTAAAATTGCTCACCTCTGTTGTCGTAAAGTATGGATAAACCCACTTCTAAGTTATATATTTCAAAAATTCTAGTTGAGCCTCTGTAGAGAGGTCTGAGCTATATACAGGCAAAATATTATTATAATAGAAGCATTTTTCACAGAAGGAGAACATTTTGAAAATTGGTTTTTCTGAGTTAATTTTTTGCAAAATATTGTATTTAAATAATTTTTTTTTGTCAAAATGTCCTTAAAACAATTGTATACATTTATTCTAATCTAAGTGACACTAAATATCATGAAAATTATCCATTTATTCGCTTTTGCAAAATCACGGTTCCGAACGTAGTCGGATATCTTAAGATTAAATATTTCACTCGGGCCGCAACAGAGGACTAATTGGGGGGGGGGGGGGCGCTATAAGATCAAGGACATTTAAAAGGCGGAAAATTAATCAAAATATTGAAACTTACAACTATGGGATTTTATTTAAAAACTATAAATTCTCAAACTCAACTCACAAAAAATAGATCTAATGCATTTTTTACCCAGTTATGGGGTAATTTCTATTTCCCTTCTTTAATGATCCTAAGCCCCTTGTGTGTGTTTTTACTCTACTATCATTTGCCCCTTGTCTAGCTGCCATTTACTTTTACAGTTTTTTTTTCTTTTGGGAAAGCCTCTTTCATTTCTCTTTCAGATATTAAGTACAGAATGGTAGCAAAGAGTTATTACTGAGTTCGAGACTGAAATCAGTAATATACATCTAAAATTAGTTCAGACTTGCTTGTGCATTTTTTCAAATTTATTTAAATACTTTTTGATTTTACTTTAAAAATATATCAACAAATAACTGAATTTATCAGAGTTCACTGGAAGCCTTTTTTAGAAGCACTCTAGCAATTTCTGTATCAATTCATGTTTATCCTTAACAATTTCATGTGTTTATCAATATATATAATGTAAAAAAATTCATGGGATGTTTTTGTCACCTCTGCATTTTGTGACATTACCACCAATAAAATACTTTATCTCAGGGGGAAAGGGTTTTTTTTTTAAGAAAGCAAATTTATCTCGATTTGAAGAAAGAACCAAGAAAAAGAGACATTGCAAGATTTGCGCTTAGTCTTAGTGGTATAGAGACGAGCAAAATTATAAATTTTTTAAATATTTTCAGGACAAATAAAAAAAGTTGTGGATTCATGTTTGTTTTTCACTACGAAATATAGTTAACATTCCAATTGTCTTCAAGCAATATATATTCTTTAGATGTTTTTCGCTTGGAAGACATGAGGGTTAATTAAAAATTAGTTTCACTCATAAATAATCATTACACCACTGTTATTTGTTATCACTAACCGTTACAATTAGAAAAAAAGAGTTATCTCGCAATTCGTACCAGTATGACATTGATAACAAAATTGATATATTTGATTATTAGATTTTTGAGAGGTAGCCACCTCTCTCTTGGGCACCTAGATATGTGGTAGGTAGGAAATAAACACTCACCATGATCCAAATAATCTATTTATTTATCACACAATGAAAAGACACAATTCCAACTAAAGATAGCAAGAGAATGTCTCAATGCAACCGCGAAAGTGGAACAACGACGGTAAAACACGAACGATTAGGAGACTATCAAACTTGATCCTTATGTTATTACGGATCTAATCTATCATCCGATTTAATCTAATATCAATTTAATCTTTGTGAACTATCGTCCCTTTAAAGCTTCCTCCTAATAAATCTCTTAATCGCAATAATTCAAATATGATACCTTCAATAACAGTCTCACCTGGTTTCTGACTTATTTCCTCTCCTACTCTCTATTCCAGCAAGAAAACTTCGACTATATATTGTAAGTTAATTTTGAATATCACGATTTTCTTCTTTCAAAGGGTTGGTTGTGAATAACGCGAATTGATATCCCAAAGATTTCCCAAGAGGATTAATTGAAGGATCGCGCATAGATCCGTCACAGATTGATATAATTTCGCGCTAAATTTTAATGCATTGTTCTTGAATAATTGAATTTGCTAGTGTAACGGGCCACTCAGAAACGTCCGACGGGCCACAGGTTGAGTATCGCTGGATTAGAGACTCTACTTAACCAGTTAACTGTGATTGACGAGTATACTCGTCATGGAAATGTTGCATGATTTCGTGTCATGACGAGTACACTCGTCATAGGTAAAAAGAAAAAGTAGTCCCCATTGGCTATTTAAATTGTAATTTTTGAGGAAAACAAAACATATTCTCAAATTTCAAGATCTTTTGAACAATTTTAAAATAAATAAAAAAATAAAAAATATATAGAAAATTTAAAAGAAACTCATACTTCCCAGTATGGACCGGCTGAAACAGCATATAAGTTCACATAATGAATTTATTTATGAGCAATGATAATGGTTTTTAAATGTTAGCCTCAAAGAGGCAAAAGCAAAAGTCGGAAAGTTGATTAATAATAGGGTTTCTTCAGATATGGTCAGCCATGGGACAAATGCGTGACGCCGACCCGGTGCTAAGCTGCTGACTCTAAGTTACATATCTATCTCGAGTGGTTATATTAAATTAAACATAAGATTAGGAATAAAAAACGTGTTACTGATGTTACATTTGCAAAGCTCTCAAACGGGGGCGCCACAGTTAACTGATTATGTCGGAAGGCTGAGCTCATTAAAATTGCCCAAGACTAGAGGTCTTCAACCCTTTGCCCGCTGGCCACTAATGGCCCGATGAAGGCATTTTAGTGACCTACCTGTATTGTATTGTCCCTATATTAAAATTTGAAACAATTACTAAAAAACTTGTCATCTTTTTATCGTAAAACTTTATTTTTCAATTCTTACTATTAGCTCACACTCTCTATATATTTATCTTGTTCAAATTTTCAATCGTCAATAAAATACTTTCCATTCATCCAATCAGGTTCAAATAAATTTTTTTAAACTTGTAGCGGATGACACTTGATGTTAATACAGTTTTTTCAGGTATTAATTAATTAATTAAATTTTATTTTTTAATTTGAAATTTATTTTCTTCGTTATTTCCGCCGTAGTTACAATTAGATGCAACTGATAGCGTCACACAGTACGTTTTTTCTTCCACAAAAAGTAGGAATTAACGTTAATTTTTTTTTTTTTATATATATTACTTGTTTCTGTTATTCCTATGTTTAAATGCCAAATTGATGAGTATGAAGTTCTAGTCAATGACTAAAGGTACTCAAAATAGATTTTTTTTAAAAATAATAATTTCCTTTTCGGTAGATGGAAAGTTTCTAATACGACTGGAAATTATTTCACAATGAAATTAGTCATCCAAAAAATAATATGTTTTCATTATATTATTTATCAAAAAATGCTATGTACTGAGCTCGGAACCAGCGATTTCAAATAATTAGTAGAAGTTAGTCTATAAATTTTATAGCTGCACCTTTCAAAATTGATTAAATTTTAAAATGTTGTTGATTGCGAATTGATACTTATTTAATGTGTAGTATTGTACATTGGCTAAATCGAATTGCATGTTTAGAAATTATTGTGAATTGCCTTGGAGAACTACATTTTGTTTTAAATAGCTGGAATAAAGATGATTTTAAAGAACTGAACTATACACAGAATGATTGTAAACATTAATATTTTTTTACGACCATTATGTGTTTTAAGTAAAGGATCTTAGTAAGGAAGTTACAAAGCCTTAGAAAAACAATTAAGGTTGTGTTTGAACAGATAAAGGGGTTTAAATGCACATTAGATATTTTAGCTAGAAATTTTTTTTTATTGAGAACATTTATAACCCAGTGCACCACAAAGTATCACACCGGGGCTTACATAGAAGTAAGTGTGAAGCACATATCACAAAGAAGAGAAGGATTAAAACACAAACATCCATGTCTTAACCGGGCTTCGGACCCAGACCCTACGGCATCGCATTCAGCGTCACTAACCACTATACCGGATGGGTGGGAGCTAGAAATATTGAATCCAGAAAATTAAATAATTTTCCAAAACCTAAAACTCTTTGTTGTACTGCTAATGCCACCTGATCCCCAATTAGAGTGGTCCCTTACGCACAGGTATTATACATTTATAGGCAGTGGCGCAACGGAGAATATTAGGGTCCTCCTGCAAACTGAGGATTTGGGTCTCTAGCCCAAATACGTACTTTAAGTCAGTCAAGTTTTGGGCCCCCTGCAATGCGGAGGTGCACGTTACGCCACTGTTTACAGGCATACATGTCTTCTCCGTGATTTGAATCCAGGCCCTACGGCACAGCAGTCAGCGTCACTAAACACTATACCATCTCGGCGGCTGAAAAACTCTTTTGAATGAATCAACACTTAAAAAAAAATTCGTATTAGAATTTCAACAATGAATTTTCAGAAATTTTCTCTTAAAGAATAGTTAGTCTTCAAAAAGAGTGTTTTATTAATGTCACACTATAACGCAACATGAGGGCTATTGGAAATGGACCTCGTAATCTTGAACAACGGTCAAAATTTAATGAATTCGCTCTATTACCGACAACCATTAATGGCTTGAAACTGCTGCAAGTTCTTGTCTTTGTTCGACAGTAATATCTAATGTCAGGATTTTTCGGCATCAAAAGAGCTTAAGATATGATCTGGAGTTCTTCAGGACTTATAGAACATGAATTTTTTTAAGGGGCAATTTGCCAGTTATTTTTCTCTTTTTCTAAAACTTTTAGATCACATTTCGCTTACGAGGTTTGTCATAACTGATCTATTTTCACCTCAAAACAAGATGTTCTATAGAATTGTGTTTTAAGTCAAAACAGTGATGGCATCCAAAGCTCTTTTGTAGACGATATATAAATATCTTATGCATCTCATTCTTTGTCACCTGAGGAGAGTCAATAAATAAAATGAATCAATAGACTCCGAATGATGTGGTTTTATTTTCTCCTCCGAGAGAACAAGCTATGTTTTCTCAAGCCGTAAAAGATGTCTCTTTTCAGATCCGAAACACTGGCTAAAGGATTCTACCATTCAGGTCCCTCGGCAAGCCCGTTTTCTCTGTATGATATTTGATGAAAAGCGTTACTTTTGCACTAGTGTACAAGATCTTAAAGGTAGATGCAACAAGGTTCTCAACATTTTAAAGGTGTTCTAAAATACTCGTTCGGATGCCGATAAGCTGCGACTTTATAGGTCGTTTGTTCACTACAAATTGGACTAAGGTTGAGCAGTGTACAACTCTGAGTGTGTACCATTCTTGCTCTTTCTAGACCCTGTTTATCACCAATCCTTCCGTATATCCCTGGATATATACCGCACATTTCCGGTACGGTCACTTTGTTCTGAAGCTGTGAATTACCTCAATTTTTAAGCCAAAAAATCTGGTTGTATTCTAATACGTGAATATTAGATCATTACGAAACCATCAAGCATTTTCCTTTCGATTTGATTTTGATTTATATCGTCTCGTCAAATCCACAGATCATCACATCTATTCCCACCATCACCATTCCACTTTATAAGGGTGACCACGGTAATCTAGTGGTCAAGGTATCGGATCATGGCTGGCATGTCCTATCACGAGCTCGAGCCCAGTAACCCTAAAGACCCGCCTTGTAGAGAAGCTATGCACGTTGAACTTGTCGAGAGCTCAAACGTCCTCCCTTTGGTGTGATAGTTAGGAGAGGGGGGGAGCTCAGGTGTCGTCTTTGTCACTTGACGATGGTTCAAAATTACGAGGTCTGTCGCCTAAAACACTCGTCTATAGCTGAACAGGGTGACGTTAATATTCACTCACTTCACTTTATAAGGAGAGATATGCCAAGGGACTTGAATATTTCATTCGTGAATTTCTCACTGAAGCAATAGTGCACACACACACAAAAATTGCTTTCTTGTTATGTTTTCCAGACACTTTTTAAGGAGCATCGAAAGACAAATTCGGACTTTACTAAGGGATTCAAGACTAAATTCCTCGTCGGTGCTGCGACAGTTAGTCAGAATGCAGCCTACACCGAAGCTTTCCATATCACAGTGTCAATTTAGACCATAGAACTTCATGCTCCAAGATCAGCCACTGAATATTTCAAGGTCACATCATTTCATTGATTCTGTGTTTATTACCGTCACTTTTATTTAGAGACACAAAGGCAATTGGTGACAGACCACGTAATTTTGAGCCTCTCGGTCAAGTGAGTAGAATCACACACGACCTGGCATTCCACTTTTTTACCAAGTCAATATGAGGACTTTGAGCATGGACAGATTTAACGAGCATCAGCTTCTATGCAAGTCGGGTCTTCTCTCTCTCAGTTGTACTATAACTCAAACCCTCTACTCAACTAGCTATGAGCTCTCAATCAGGATCACTTGACTATACTGCGGCCATAATGTCAGGAGAAATGCATTATTTACGCATATTTACTTGGATCATTAAAAAGCATTTTTTCTCTTCAACCTTCTGCCCATTATAATCGATATTATTAGTTCATTATCTTGATTGGGGAGAACAAGAATAGATAACGGGGTTTTTTTTGTTGTGTTCCCAGTTACGTTGGGATGGTATGACTGACAAATTTCTTATCTCATTCCAGAACTTGATGCCGCACTTTTGGCGAAGTCTTACTGAGACAGGCAAATGGAGAAGAAAAATTGCTCCATCATGTCAACACTCTCAAGGACACCTGAATAAATATCTCAACCGTTGCGAGGAGGTTCTATTTACCAGATTATGTATTGCTTATATTCGTTTTATCCATTGTTATCTCTGATTGTGGGACCACCCATCCACATGCCATCCTTGTATTTTAAACGTCAAGCATATCATTTTGCAATTGTCCACATTTTAATTGTTATAAGCACAGAATTTTTAAAACACTGATTTAAATAACTCAGGTGTGACTTTGATTTATATATATATTCATTGTATTGGTTTTATCTATCATATCTCATATTGTTTTAAACACTGTTTTTACATATCTTGCTCGAAAATTTTAGGTGTTTAACTTATTTTATTTTTATGTATAAACTACATTTGACTACGACCTTTTAACCAACTATTTTTAGATTTTTAACTGTGTTTGCCGCATAATGGCCTTATGGTTCATGATCTAAAAAACACCAATCAACCAACTTTTCTGAAACGGTGAAATCTCTTATACTTTTCACAAATTCCTTTGCGAGGCATTGGTACTTTTTCCATGTGAATCTAAATAGAACTTCCATTTGCATGGAAGTTTGACTTAACATTAGAATGTCGTCTGTTTTCACATAGCACAGATGCTCAGCAACAATGCGCGAGAGCTTCAGATGGTCAGTCATTGACCACCAAAAATTGACCATTTACACATTTTATAAGTCATAAGGTATTTGATTCTATTTGGACAACTGTTTCTTGGTGAGTCATTTTTTGATATAGAATGTTTATGTCGATCGAGGGAAATGATGAAATTAGAAATTTGATGAAATCCCTAATAAGATATATGATCAATTCACGGAAGATGTTAAAATAACTCCTTGGGGTCATTTCTCTGAAAAGAGTAAGTTATTTGATCAAATCCCTGAACTGTTTTAATGAAATTATGAAACAATATTGTTAAGAATTTAAAGTATTTTTATTTAGTAAATGGTGCATTGTGTGTTAAGAGTGTAGAATACGTATAATACAACAAAAGTTATTGAAATAGGAATTATTTTATCGAGATTAATTAACAAAAGAAATAGATATTAAAGCTAATATTCTTAAAAATATTGGATATTTTTAGTAAAATTTCAAGCATTCATTTTGTGAATGTAATTAATAAATAAAAATCTTTTTTTTCATTTTTTTGAAACTCATAGTTAACTCGTGTCATCATCTAGAGAAGTGATACCCAAAGTGGTCTATATAGACCCTTAGAGGGATCTATGACGACCTGCAAGGGGTCCATGCTAGCGAAAAAATAATTTAAAGGTCCATGAGGTGTAAATAAGGGTTTATGATAGTGGCTCTCGTTAAACCAGATGGTGACTTTTATCTTTAAAAAAAATTGATCAAGTGGAAACCAGATTTAACCGATTTATTTATTAAATTTAGTGAGGTTAATTTGTGGTTACTAGGTGACAGCATAAATTTTACTAAGGCAAGGACCATTTCAGCATTTCTTTCCAGAATTAAGCTAAAGTATAGTATCGTCGTGAATTTTCTGAATTTGTAACAGACAACCTGTCAGTAGATTTTAATCTTAATTCAACATTTAAGTGCCCTTTACTCAAATTTTAAAACAAGGTTTGAGATTGTATTTTTTATAGTAATGCCACAGTAGACAATGAATTCATATAGTCACATTTAAAAAAATGTCATATTACTATAGGAACTAACCAGAATAGGCCCTAGCGAAGATTTTAAAATAGTTTAGAGAAATGGATGTCAGCAATTTTGGCTTTAAAAACACACCTGTTATTTGTCGCGAAAAATGGAATATCATGAGAAAGTTTTTAATTGCTTTTCCTGTTGAGAGGGAGTTCCAGTAAGTTAACCAATCTCAAAAAAAAAAACTGGACATTTATTAACAAAGGAGATTTAGAGTTAAAACCTGACTAGATTGATATTAAAGCACCAGATTCATCTCTCTCATTTAAAAGCATTTGTTTATTATCCAGTTATTTTATGTAAGAGTTGTTTTATGTATTCATTTAATTCATTAACATGTGCTTCTTAAGTTTCTTGTGCTTTTTGTTTTTTTCTTTTTCTTATACTTCTCTACAGTTAGATATTTTATTCTTTTAAAATAAGTAGTACCAACTGTCAAAAAGACATTTAAGTTAAAATTTGCAAAAATTCAAAATTAGGTAAGCAGGGTTCTATCCGAAACCGAAAAACACGGCAAGGGGTTTATGAGACAAAAAAGTTTGAGAATCTTTTTCGCAAGCATATCCTTTTGTTTTACATTGTAATTTAGATTACTCCCAGAAACACTCCTTAAATTAAAAGTAAGGAAAATTTTCCTTCAATCTCAAGCAGACTTAAGTTAATCTGTGAACAGTTTTGATAAATGTTGTAGTAGCTATTTGAGAGGGTTTCTATGTAGAACCAATTTTTTATATAATTCGAACTGAAGTACCAATTTGGAATAAATTATTTTTCAAACTTGATACGATCCCCACAATGTTATTTCTATCTAATACACATCTATTTTATCTTACGTATATGCACCAAAACTGGAATTTTCTAACATCTTGAAATTTCTTTCATATTTTTAGCTGTTTTCAGATGTTTTGAAGAATGCTCCCTTCCTTTTGGCATAAATAACATAGAATCTGATATATATCCTTCTCCTATATTCCCATATATGCGTGCAGCGTTTATTTACAAATGTCACTGAATAGATTCCAGAAGATTCTACAAAAAACACAACATGCTTTATTGCCGCTCACTGCTGCATTCTTTTCTGTGTGATGCAAGTAACACTACAGATGTTTTTACAGTTAAAGCATTAATTGAAGTAGAGTTGTTAACTGGTTCGAATTGTATTACTGTTGATAAAGAAACTGATTCAATTTCTGGTAGATCCTCTAAATTTATAGCCTTTTGGTGAGTAAATCAGCTGCCAGTAGATCGAGGGTCATTGAGGGAGTGAGTGAATGTTAACGTCGCACTGTTCAGCTACACGATGGCTTTTGGCGACGGACCTCGTAATTTTGAACCATCGTCAAGTGACGAGGACGGCATCTGAGCTGGTATCCCCCTCTCCTAACTACTACACCACACCAACAGGAGGGTGTTTGAGCTCTCGACAGATTTAACGTGCATCGCTCCCCTACACGGCGGGTCTTTAGTGGTACTAGGCTCGAATTCATGACATGCTTGCTATGATCCGATACCTTGATCACTGGGCTACCGCCGCCCTACGAGGGCCATCGAAGTGTTGTAATTAATTGATTTAACTATTAATAGATCATTTGAAGTTGAAGCAATGCTATCAATTAATTCAGATGCTGGTAAATCTTTTGAAACTGAAGCGGCGTTGTTGTTCTCAAAGGAAACTTCTGGTAAGTCTTTTTGTGTTAAAATAATGTCTAGGTCTTTCTGATTAAGAAGTAGATCAAAGTCCTTTTCTCAGTCACAATTTTTACAAGCAACTCTAGAAATATGACCAGGGCCGGCTCTAGCAGGTTTGCCGCCCAGGACAAAAATGGAAAAAGCCGCCCCTCTCTCCAAAGCAAAAAAAAAAGTTATAATTAAAAAAGATAAATTGTTCACACAGATACACACCAAAAAAACTTGAGTAATTCTTGCGAACAAAAAGGCAGCGCAACATATATATATAATTTTAAGTCAAGTACAAAATAATTCGAAATTAGGACATAATTACCTGTTATTATTTTAAACGAGTAAAATGTAAGCGAAGGAATCGTAAATTTCAGCATGCCACACAATTTCTTCTCTAAAAAGTCTTTTAACTTATAATAACTACACACACTCAAGACTAAAAACATTTCCTGTGTGACTATCTCTAAAAAACTCTTTTTGCCCATACTCCGCGATGGGGAGAAAGTTACTAGTAAAAATGTGTAAACTTATGAAACTTAATTATTGAATATGTACTCCCACCTTGAACTTTTAAGTTTCAACATAAAAGAAAACTGACATTGAACATGCAAAGTACAAAATAAAAAAGTAAGATACGTTAAATATATAAAATACCAAATTCACACCCAATAAAATTTCAGAAAATATATAAATTTTTTTTAAAATTCGATCCAAATGCCACCCTTAGAATTTGCCGCCCCGTACAGGGGTCCGGTTTGTCCGGCCCTAGAACCGCCCCTGATATGACTAGATTGAAGCCCTATTTTTTGGTTCTGTTCCAAATAAAGATTTGTAAGGTAATCGTTTAATGATTCGATGAAAAGAGGAATTCTTTTGGAAATGAACACAGTGACAACATATAGACCAAATTTTTGTGTCATTGTTAGTTAGCCAAGTATGTAACATAGCTCCACTATCTTGATTTGACCGTTCAACAGATCCTTGACTAGCTGGATGTCTAGGCCTACCACTTACATTTTTGCACGTTTGCCACAGGCTTGTCAATTCCCGTATGACAGCAGGTGTAAACTCACAACCGTAGTCACTTTGTATAGTATTACTAGGGCAAACTACTTCCAAAGATATTTTTAATAGTTTCATTGCTACTTCGAAGCTATTTTTGAAGTCAACGGTGGAAAAAAGTTGAATTTCGTTGCGTTTTCCTGGTAGTTTAACAGCTAGTTGTAATATCTATATGGGGTTGACTGTAAGTCAACTAAATCAATTTAGCCAAGATGATTAAAGTCGGTAGATACAATTGGATAAACACCAATTCCTTCATTTGGAGAATTTTTTTTTTAAAACTGACATACTGTGCATAGCTTTAAAAACTGGAGTACAATTGAAATAGGTATTTGGTATTTCGATTTCAAACTATACAGCATTTTATCTTTTCCTCCATGGCCAGTTGATAAATGGGTTTCCAGAAAACTTTCCATTGGTACTACTTTTGCAAATGGATTGGATTCAAACTTTTTCTTCAAAATCAAAGATTTTTTAATACCTACTTCCAATGCATCATATTTTTTCCATAATATTACTGACTATGTGTCCGTTGTAGTTTAAGTAGTGGTGTTAATTTAAATTGTTTAATGACTGTTATAGTTTCTATCATTTTGCGAGTCCACAAAGGTATCCTGCTTAATCAAAAAGTCCAGATAGCTTCATTAAACTGTTAATATAAACTTGGTCAGATTTTGATTTTTTTCTATATCTGAAACTTTTAGGTAGGTAGGTATTAAAAAAATCTCGAAATATAGACAACAATAAAAATGCACGCAACCTTCCTCGCGTAATGTTTCGGCACTGTCCGCCACAGAAGCCAGATGGAAGCGGGGAGATAAAGGGGAGTGGTAACAAGCTAAAATAGAGCTGTGCGAGGGCTGGCTGTTCATTTTATCTTACCCTTAAAAAAGTTCAGGGAAATGATTTCCAAGAGACATTATTTCAACATCTTCCGTGAATTGATCATAGAGATTTAATCAAATCCCTAATTTTATTATTTCCCTGCAACATGCATAAATATTCAATCTGAATTCCGTCCAATACCTAATATCTATAATATATACTAATTTGGGGTTGGGGGGAGAAAGAAATGTTTTTCATATCGTTTTAAAGCTTTCATCATTTTTTCCCCATACACTTGTAAATAAATAACACAAGAGAGTTTGTATGACAACATTTTTTTATAAAACCAAAGGCTTGATGATTTAAAAATTTTCATAATGGTGCACAAAAATTGCACCTTCATGTTTGTTCAACTCTTCACAAGATGCTTGTACACTTCTTGTCATCAAGGGAGGTCCACAACTAAATACAGCTATTTTATTTACCTAGGAAGAAAAAAAAGAACATTTACCACAATATAATTTGTATACAACATTTTTAATACAATATAGTGTGTGTATATGTTAAGCTTCACAAAACTAACCTTAGAACAATATTTTAATAAATGCACAATTCTTAATCAGTTTTTTTTTTCAAACTTTAAATTTTATATTTATATTAAAAGATTTTAAGCTTATGTATATTACTTTACATGTATAATACATATTAATCTAAGTTGCAAGTTAAAATTAAATTTACATTAATGCAAAATAAAGTTTTTAATTGGAATTTAAAGTATCACACACACAATATCAAAATTATTGAATGAGACAGATTAATGAACATTTTAAATAGCTTTTTAAAATAAAAGATTCATTTTCATTTAAGTATAATGCAATCACTTCCTTACATCTGAATGTTCTGAACGAAGAGAATTAAAAAAAACTTGGAAGTCTGGTCTACCAAAATGAGTTTTTGAACGCAGACCTGTAAATAAGCTTCTTCCACACACTCTTTGGAAGTGGCGCTCACAGATGTACTAAAAGATAAGAAAATTTAAATTTTTACAGTATAGATATAATGAAGGTGTTTCAAATTTAAAAATAAATTATGTGATTATTCTTAGATGAACTATTTTTCATGTTTACAGAATTCCATGAAGAAATCATTTTATACATATAACTAAAAACAATTATAAACATGTATATACTAATGTTATAACAATTTAAAACAATAATATATATTAAATGTTTTTATAGTAAACATAGATTTTGAAAAAAAAATGAAATGATCATATTTGTATTATAGTATAGGTCAGTAAATAGCAAAAATACTTTTTTTTAAAAAATTATTTATTGGAATTTGAATCATATCTATTTTAAAATATTGCAGCAATTCAGAATTTATTCAAAAATTATCTGAAAACAATCTCATCTTTTTTTTTCTTTCTAAAATCAGAATTCCCATAAAATCTGGCATATAATGCGCACCTATACATTCAAGCTGAATTTTTTAATTTTAAGGTATATTAGCCATATAACATGCACCCCCTTTTTTATGAAGGGACCTGCAATGTACTTTAGGAATGCTAAGGAATTAAGGTATTAATGCTCCAGGTATTACCCCAGGATTTTGAAAAAATAGTATGTTTCTAGAAAAACAACCCTTGTGTATGTGTGAAGTTCATAAGCAATGACATTTCTTTTAAATAAACAGTATTCTGATCTTTGTAGAAGCCTAAGTCTTTTTATGCACATCTCTTTTTTTATTTAAGAAGTTATCATTTTTATACCCAGCGTATAACGCACACCTGTAAATTTCAATCTTATTTTTTGTTAAAAGTGTGCGTTATACGCCGGATTTTACGATATTTATTTAGCTAACTATTAATTCATATTTACTTTTGACTGTGTTAAATATTTAAAGAAGTTGAGTTTGAGTTGGTGAATTTTATCTCCTAATCTTTTGAAATGCGTTTGATCTTTGATTGATGGAATATCATGAAAGAAAACAAATTTGCTTTCAATTTCAGAGGGCGAAGTTCGAAGACAGGAATATTAAAGAAACAGCCAAAGTGAATGTTTGGCATCCCTTTATCTTAATCATTCCACAACAGAATATTAAAATAAGTTATAAACTTTGCAAAAGAAATCCCTCATATAAAATAAATTGACATTTTACTTTGATTCACGTCACTTCATCATCACTAGACTAATGTTACATTAGAAATAAACACAGATTATGTATTTTTTTAGAAAATGAAATTATTTATTTCTTAAAAATTGATCATAACTAAAATAAATTAAAGAAGCCCGGTGGTTGAGTGGTTAGTGCATTGCGCTTCCACACCCCAGGCCTGAGGTTCAAACCATGGGCTGGGCAAGGTTGACTCAGCCATTCATCCATTCAGTGGGTTGATAAATGAACACCAAGTTTCCTTGGGAACTTAACACTGGAAGGTTTTGCATCAGATTGACCACCTGACCAGAACATCTGCTTATGCACTTCAGGACCCAAAATCATGTATACTGAGTTGTGCACAGTAGGCCTTGGGCCTCATGGGTTTTTGTACCCCTGAGTTACGGTAAAGCAATTAATAACAAATTTTATGAACTTTATATTGGGATAAATCAATGTAGTTGCAAAATTCAAGCATTTTTTCAATGAAATCCATAAGCATATTTTTTGAAAATACAATAACTGACTTAAAATTTGAAATGAAACTTGCAAAGTAGTAGTATTAAAGATCTTTTGAATTTTAAACAATTCATGCATGTTCATAAACTACATAAACAAATTAACTTACCAACATTGTTGTGCGCAAATCAAATTTTTCATAAAATTGTGTTATAAAGATATGAACATCTACAAGGCCATTTTTATCATTGTCCTCCACTTCTCTTATAATGTCAATCATCCATTCAAATTGCTTTTGACTTCTGGTAACCCAAATAAAATACAACTAGAAAAAAAGTAGAATATGAAATATAAATAAAATAAAATTTTTGAAGTATTTAACAGTAAAAACAACTTTTGAATAAAAAAAACTATATGTGCCAAATATTTCTCAATAACATGATTTTCCAGAATTATGAAATTATTATAATTTGAATAACTTGTTATCAAAGGTTAAGATTATCATTTATTATGAATATTATTTTTCATAATTATATAATTTGACTAAGGTACAATGTATTTCCTTTACCAAGGCATAATGTGTGTGTCAGATTAAAAAAAAGTACAATTAATATGCATATTGTACATACACAAACAAATGAACAAAATGTGACATTTATTGCATGCAGCTTTTATAGTGCAGTAATTTTAATTACCATCAATGCACATTAAATTGATAAAAGCATTGACTTTAATTAAAATTAGAAATTCGGCAATATGATAAATTATATGAATACATTTTTTTCCCATGAAAAATTGTTTTCTTTATTAAGAAATAAAATTGCTGATATTTTGTCCACATAAATTTCTTTTTTAAAAATAAGTGTTTTTGCTTTTATATGTGTAATATACATTTCTGTAAGAAACTGTATACTTTTATTTGCATTCAACTAATCCAGTATTAAAGTAGCTCAAAAGAACTAAAAAAGGATAGATTTGATTGATCTGATTGTTTATTAAACTCATATTTCGAAGCTACAAGAGGACTATTGGTCACAAACCTCGTACTTTTGAACAATGATAAAATGACAAGGACAACAACCCTACTCCAAATATTCATGCCATACTAGCATAAAGCTTTTCAGCCAAGATTGATTTAACAGGTATCAGCCCCTCTACATGGTCCATTTACAATAGTACCAGGACTCAACTGAAATGAGTTGTGGACTCGAAGAAAACAAATTTCTGGACCAAGACCATCTAGTTACAATGGACACAGGGAAAGGATAGAACTATACACCTTTAAATAGATTTTTATTTTTGACACTGTTACAAAATAACTGCTGCCTAAGTATTTAAAAACAAGTGCATATTAGCAAGCACAAATAATTAAAACAATTTAAATTTAGATATGTATGTAGTCTTGAGTACTTTTCCATGACTTTCAGCAATTTTTAAAAAATATTTATTTAAGAGGGTAATGGCTGTAAAGTAATAGGAACTCTTTCTGACTTAAACATAAATAATACCTTAATAGTAATTTCCATCCCTAACATTACACTCTGCAGATTCAAGAGTGAAAGAAAAGATTTTGAAGCAAAAAACTCATTTCAAAATAGCATGCTGCAAGTAAAGAATTGTAGGTAGTATTCTCTTAATTCTAGAAATTAATTCATGAAAAATGGGAGAATCAGCATTAATACTAAGGAAAGTGGACAAACATTACTAGAGAAAATAAGAAAAAAATCAATTTCTGAATGTTTAACATGATAAAGGATATTATGTGATAATATAAGAAAACTTTGGATGGTATTCTTAATTAAACTAGAACACACGTTTCACTCATTCTTTTTTTTCTTTCCTGATTCATTTTTGAATAAAAAAAAAGAGAAACAAAAAGATGAGCAGTAACAAAAACAAGGACCACTAGCTAATTTGTAAAAATAACAGAGAAAAATATTCATAAATAAGATTCTATAAGTAAATACATAAAATATATAGATAGTTTAATTTAATCCTTTTCTTATCATGCCATCTATAGACCTTTTATGTTCCATCTAACGGTATAAATGTCATAGGTAATGGATTGCTTTGCTATATAGAATATAGAATGCAAATCTAGCACATACACAAATTTTATAAACAATTTTCAAGTCTCATCCAGTGTTTGAATTTTTTTTTATTCAAAGTTTTTGAGATATTTGACCTTTACTTTCAGTTTGTAAGGATTGTTTTATAAATATCAGAGTCACTTACTTCTTTTTTTTAGAAGTAAAATTAATGCATTTATGTTAACTTATAACATTACTAGGGTTATAAAGGAAATTCATACATTCTTAGCCTAAAATGATTAGGGCATTACATCATATAATTGTATAAAATATTAATATATATATATAAACATTTAATGTTTTATAAATTAATTTTATGCATTAGTACAATTGATAACATGCATTAGAAAATAAAAAAATAATTGGATACAGATGGAAATTATGACATATAAAGTAAAACAAGAAGCACAGGATTTTACCTTTCTGCAAAATATTTTATGTTTCAAAGATGATTTGAAAACTATATCTTTTAATATAGAAGCAAAAGGTGTTATACCAATTCCTCCTCCTACTAGAACAGAAACATCATAACGAAACCAGTCTTGATGTCCTTCTCCATATGGCCCATCCAAATATATCTAAAAATAATTTTTTTTCATAAAAAATTATAAATAATTAATTCAGAAATATAGAAAATATCAACTTCAAATTTTAAAAAAATATTTAACATTTTATTTTTAGAAACTTTAAAAAAGAAAATGGGACCCAATTTTGATAATTTCAATGTTTTTAAAAAAACAAAGTTTATTATGAAGTTTATGGTGAAAAATAATGCAAAATGTACTTATTTATAAAACAAATAAAAGGGAAAAAAGAAGACTAGTTGATAAAATATTTGGAGGAAATTAATAAGTTGTAAGACAAATAACACAAAACAATTCACAAACCTTTTTTAAAAAAGGTAAAAGCGAAATTTCATCTAAATCATCAACATATACAAATACAGCATATTCATAATATACTACAAGTTTTTTGTTAATTCTATGTAAGAAAGTACAGAAATTGAACCTTTTTTATGATTATTTTAAACTAATTTATTGATGTTTTAATATTTCAACAATAATAAACTGATAAATTTTTTCACCAAGTGGAGTTTTTTAATAATCATCTCAATACAGTTCAACATTACAGAAACACAGAGAAGAACTCATGTAAACATAATATTATTGTACCAAAAATATCATATAGAGAACATATTTTTCCACAAAATCTGTATACATCTGCAGAAATTTAACTTATTCTGCTCCTCTCTTCAAATATCAGAATTAAAAATTTATACAATACTTAGTGTTTAAAAACTTTCCATTTGTAATTCTAATCTACAATTATAAAATGCTAAGTAAGCAAAATAATAATAATTCAGTTAATTCATTAGTAATTAGACAATGAATCATTCTTTAGTTCATTTAAATTGGGACAACTTCAATAATACCTTTGGATAAGCATGGCGTTGCAAATTATTTGGATCATACATCCTACGCAGATTAGTGGTCCAGGGTCCAACAGCTCTAATGTGCAGGCTTAAGTTTTCTTCATGAGGTGCTGAGGATAAAGTAAATGGATGATATTCATTTGCATTCAAAGGCATACATGCAATTCTAACCCATTGTCCACTTTTATACTCAAAGTTATTAGGCCTTCTAAATTCCAAATGAGTTACACCTATTTAAAAGAGATAAATATGTTTTTCATCAAAATTAGTAAAAACAACAAGCAGAAACTTTAGAAATTCGATTCACAAGAAAGTTGTGTGTTAATAACTAAAGTAAATATTCACTACTATTACAAAATTATTTGTAAATAACAGATATATAAATATATATGGAAGTCTTGATTTATTTCTGTCACAATTATATATTTATGATACAATATGAATACATTATTTATGAAACTGATTCTGAAAAGTATCGAATTATAATGTAGCAATGTTTTATTCAATGATAGCTTTAAGCTTATGTTTTACTTTAAGTATCATAGCATATAATTTTTTTTTTATAAAGCTTATACAAAATTGTAACAATAAAAAAGACTGCTGATTATTTTTTAATAATATAAGTAATTCATTAAGCATTCTAAGCATAAAAAGGAAAATCTTTATCAAGGAGGTTAGGTTTATCTTTTATTTCATTGACAGGTATCCTTTTTACATAGTTGTAAAAATATAAATATAATATACTTCTTTGTACAAGACACTGCATTATATGAATATATACATACACTCAGGGGAAAAAAAACTTGTGTTAGATAAACGAATTTGAGTAGGTGTATTTATAAATCTGAAAGATGACAATGATTCGAATTTCGTGCTTAAGTGTGGAGTTAGTAGCACCACTCAGAACTTGCAAATCAGGGTTGCTTTAAATGTGTGCTGTAAAGTTCATGAGTGTTATTTGTCAGTGAAATTTGATGTATTGAGTTGATGTTAGGCAAGAACACCTTTAAGAAGATGATGAAGCCATTATCAACAGCTCTCCCAGTTTGAATGAGATAGTGTAATAGGGCTATGAGAAGGTGAATTTTCTTTCTGCAATATTACAGAAAGACATGGTCAGGATATTTCCAATGTACATAATTGTTGGGAGCAGTGGTCAAGAGATGGTATTGCCTCAAGAAGACCGGGTTCCGGGAGGCCACCTGACACTACTGAGAGGGAAGACCACCGTATTTGACGTACAGGGATGGCACATCATACTGCATCTGTGGCAGAAATTTGAGCTGTAACTGGTACCAGTGACACAACGAACTGTTAGAAATCAGTAACTTCAAGGACAGTTCTGAGCCAGATGCCCTGTAGTGTGTATTCCACTGACTCCAAGCCATTGCTGTTTGCGACACCAGTAGTGTCACGCTGGAGTTTATTGGAGGATTGAGTGGAGAGCTGTTGTGTTTTCTGACGAAAACAGATTCTGCCTTGATGCCAGTGATGGCTGTGTGTTGGTCAGAAGGATGCCAAAGGAATGCCTGCAACCAAACTGTTTATGGATAGACCAGTAGC